>MU620064.1:0-13338 GCA_025201785.1 Xylaria longipes
TTAAATATAATAAAAATTAATAAACTTATTATATAAAATATTTTTAAATTTATTATATATAATTTAAATATTTATAAAAAAAAATATATATTTAAGTTTTACTTTATAAAAAAAAAAAAAAAAAAAAATACTAAACTATATAAAAAATTAAAACTAATTATATAAAAATATAATAACGTTAAAAAAATATAATTTTTATTTAATTATTAATAATTTAATAAATAAACTAATAATTAATTTTAACTTTAAAACCTAGCTTTATATAAAACTTTAAAATATTATATAAGCTTAAAAATATTACTTAAACCTATATTTAATCGGAAAATAAACTATTGTATAATATTTATACTTAACTACTCTTAGAGCTAAAAAATAAATATTTTTTAAAAACTATTTTATAAATCGTATAATTATTATATAACTTAGTAAAATTTAAACTATACTAGTTTAAAACTTATTATTAATACTACTAAAAAAAACTTAAAATATAAATATTTACATATAACTTATACCTATTATTAATATATAATAAACCGGATATTTTTAAAATAATTAAAATATAAACAAATAATATTTTAAGCTTTACTACCCCGAAATTTTTAATATAAAAAAAAAAAAAACTTTAATAAATAAAACTTTATATAAAGTTTAAAAAGATTTTATTTTTTAACTATTTAATTAAGTTTAATAATAAAAAATTTTTTATATATAAATATAATATTATAATAACCTAAAAAAACCAAGCTAAAAATTTAGCTAAAATTAACCTTTATATAAAAAGCTTTATTTAAGTTTATATTTTTTAATAAATTTAAAAAGTATATATTAATAATATATATTAATTAAAAATAGCGTATAATTTTATTATTATAGCTTAAATAATTAAACTATAGTTAAACAATATTAAAATATTAAATAAACGGATTAAATAATAAAAAAACAACTTATTTTAAAACTTTACGTTTATTTTTTTTAACTTTTATTATATAAAATTATTTATTTTTATAAACAAATTATTTATAAATAATATAAATATAACTTTATAGCTTAAATTTATTATTATATTAATAATTAAAACCTATATAAAAAATTTAATAAACTTAAACTTTAAAATTAAAAATAATATTATATATTAAAATTTAAATAAATATAAATAAATTATTTATAGTATTTTAACTAATAAATTATATAATATAATAAATAGTTTTAATAATACTATTACTTTTTATATAACTTTTTAAAAGGTTATAAAAACGTTTAACTTATTTTTAATATTTATTATTTTATATTTAAACTTTAAATTATTATATAATTATTTAATTAAGCTAAAAATAACGTAGAAAAAAAAACTAATAATTAATATTATATTTTTTTAAAAATTATATAAAAAAAAAAAAATTTTTAAAATATAATAAATTAATAATAAAAATAACTTAATAAATATATTTATAAAATATATATTAAATTAAATATTTAAAATTTTAATTTTTATTAATAAATTATTTATATAAATTAAAATATTTATTAAAAAACTATAAAAAAAAATATATTATATATAAATATTAAAAAAAATAAAAAAATAAAAAATAATAAAAAATATTTTATTTATATTTTAAAAAGCTAAAATATATAACTATTTTTTTTTTTTTTTTTTTAAACAAAAAACCTTTTTTTTTTTTTTTTTAACTATATTAAAAATATTAAACTTTATATAATTGCTAAATATAAACTTCGTATACACTTTTTTAAAATTTAAAAACTTAATAATAACCTATAAATAATAACCTGGTATAATATTAATAGTTATTTTATAAACTGTTTATATATAATAAAGTAATTATTCTTTAGTTTTAAACTAAAATAATTTAAAAATATTTTTTATAACAGATAAACTTTATTTAAATATTAATAAAATTGTTGGCCTACCATAGGCTGTGAAAAGTGATTGTGAAAGACTTGCTATTCTTTATCTACTGTATAGTCAAAGATCTATAGCTATAGAGAATCGTTCCCGGCTGTTAGCTAACGTCCTGTTAGCTGGCCGCGTCCTGTTAGCTGGCCTTCCCTTAGTGGGCTTTTTTTGGTAGGCTTGGAAAGCCTACTAGTACCCCCCTTATAATAGATAAAAAAACGTTTTCGTTTTCTCGGACTTTAGTAATAGAGCAAAAGCAAACGTGGGTTTTATATCCTTATCCTGTATTATAAGCTATAGTAATATAAGATAACAGCCGGTAAATATTGTTTAGTTTTTAATTGTTTATAGGTTTTTACGAGCTTTTTTAGCTGGTTGGTTTAATTATATTAATAGTGTAATAATTAATAATAAGTTAGCTTTTTGTTATTGTTGTTTAATTGATATTAGGTAGTTGTTAAAGGACGAGGTGGCTACTGGGTTGATTGCTGCTAGGTTAATGCTAGTGGGTTTAAGGTTTATATAATAATTATTAGTATTTTTGTTTTAATATACTGGTTATTTATTATAATATATTTCGGTAATTTTCTTTTTTAGTACGTTTAACTTTTAGTTAGTTATTTTGTTTATTTTGTTATAAAGGGTAGTTAGCTTGGTTAGTTTTTGTTTTATTTTATATTAAGCGGCTTATAAGGCAGTGGTTGTTTTTTGTATTTATTGGAGTGTTTTATAGTTTTTTTTTTTGGTTATGCTGCTATAAATATTTTGGAATGTTTAATTTAGTAGTTTATGTATTTTACTGTTAACGGGACTGTTGTTTATAGCGTTTTTTATTATATTTTAGATAGTTGTGTTAATTTAGTTGAGGATTATATTATAAGTGTTCGAGATATACGTAGATATTTATTAAAGGTTTAAGTTAGTTATTATTTAAACGTTTTGTAGGTTTGTTAGGTTTTTTAGTTGTTAGATTGTTATTTTTTATAGTTTTTTAAGCTTTGTATAGGATTTTGTTTTTATAATGTGTAGCGCGGCTGTTATTTTATTATTAAAGTTTATAAGTTGTTTTTTATTTATTATATGCTTGGTTATTAGCGTTAGGATGTTTTTTTAGTAAGTAATAGTAGGCTTGTTGTACGTTTAGTATAGCCGGTTATTTTTTGTTAGGTATATATTAGCGCCCTGCTGTGTTTTTTTGTAGCTATTTTAAAAGTATTATTTTTGTTTTTTTATAGTTGTTCTAAGGCGAGTATAGTTAAATATAATATTTAGTATTGGATAGGGTAGTTGTTTTAACTGTTTTAGCTGTACTGTATTAGCTAGTTATAGTGTTAATAGCGGATAGTTGTTTATTAGGTGGGGTTTTATTGTTATAATTATTAGCGTAGTTATAATTGTTTTTATAATTGTTTGGTTTTATAAGCTGGCTATAAAATTTAGTTTAGTTTTAAAAAAGGTTTATTTTTCTGTATTAAAAGCCGGTATAGGTGTTATAACTAGTAAAGCTTTAGTATAAGGTATGCTGTTTTTATTAGTTTATTTTTTTTAGTATTATAAGATAATTTTTTTTGCTGGATCTGCGAATATTTAAAATATATTTGCCGCGTTTATAGTTGTTTTTAGTTTGTTTAAGAATATTTTATAGCTGTTTTTTGAGTTTTTAACGATGTGGATAGCTTTTTAGAACTTTGGTTTTATTTCGTAAATACGGATATTAGCTGTATTAAATTATTATTTTTTTACTTTTTGTTAAATAGCTATTATTAGTTAGGCTTTAGTTTTTATTTAGAGTTTAATGTTTAAAGGTTTATTTATTAGCTTTACGCGAGTTAAATAGCTTATAATTTTTTAAAAGTTTATTTATAGTTAAGGTAGCGTTATAGTTAAAAAGGTTTTTTAAAATTCTTTTAAGTAAGTAATTCTTTATAGTAGTTGTTTGTTTATAGTTAGTTTATTAAATTCGAGCAGTTTTTATTGTTTAAAAGCTTTAATGTTTATAATAAAAAAATGCTCTAGTATTTTATATGTTATGCTTTTAAAAATATATTATTTAGTTTTAACGTTTTATATTTTGTTTAGGTTAATATTTTTTTTAAAGTTAAAAAATAAAAATTTTAGGTTTAAGAATAGTTGTTTGCTTATTATATTATTTGTTTTATTTAGTTTTATAGTTAGGATTGTTGGTATAATTCCTGCTAAAACTTTTTATTTTTTATTTATTATTATCGCGTAGGTTATACGTTTAATATATTTGTTTGCTTGTTAAACGGATATTTAATAGGTTTATTAAAGGATTATTGCTTTATAGTTTACTGTAGGATAGTTGGCGGGTGGGCGGTTACGGGATTACTGTTATAAAAAAAAACTAGAAATAAAGTGTAGGAGCGGTATAGATTTGTTTTAAGTAGTAGGAGATTTTTTTTTTTTTTATTTTTTAGTTGGATATTTATACTTGTTTAATTAAATAAATTATTTGTTTATGTTTTAGCGTAGTATATATTTTAGTTATTCTTTACTTATATATTTATTTTAATTAAATTTATATATTAGTTGTTAGTATTACATGCACTAGTTTTTATTTGTTAGTTTTATTTTTTATAAGTATATTTGTTTTTTAATTAATTTTTATTAGCTTAACTTTTAACTTATTTTTTATTAGTTTATTTTATTAGTTATATTTATATATTAGTTTTTCGGCGTTTTATATAAATATTTTTTAAAAATATTATTAGTTATAAATTAAAAAAAATCTTTTTTAATAAACCAAGTATTTTAGCTAAGGTTTTTTTTTTTATTTATTTATTTGCTGTTTAATAAAGCGTTTAATTTTATAGGATTTTTATTTGTTGTTGTTTTTATTTATATATATTTATTTTAGCTCTAGTTGTTTTTTATAATATAAATCTTTTGTTTTAAGAGCTAGGTAAAGCTAAGCAATAAATATAGTTTTATATATTTTTTAATACTGGGAAAAGTTTAGCTTATAAGCTAAGTTTTTAATCCGTTAAACAATTATTAATAGTTCGATTTTTTATTAAAACTATTTTTTCGGGGGTTATTTTAATAAATAATATTTTTTATATAGCTTTAAATATACTTTATTTTTTACGTTATATTTAATTAGCTAGTATAATTTATTATATTAAAGTTTTATTTTTGCGGCGGCAAAATTAATAGCTGCTTTAGCTTTTTTTTAATATATTTTATAGACGGTTTTATAATTTACAGCTGCTTAAAAGATTTAAATTATTAATAAAAAAATTATAAGCTTAAAGCCTAGCATTATTTTGTTTAAGGATTGTTTAATAAATTTTTATTTTAAGTTATTAAATATATGCTATAGTAGGATTATTATTATTGTTTATAGAATATTAGAATTAAAGTAATAATACTAGATAATAATTTTTATATTTTAATTTTTTTTTTTTAACTAGCTGTCTGTTTATAAGTAATATACGGCGGAGTATTATAGCTAGGTTTTTATCCGGAAAAATAACGTTGTTTAAAAGTTGGATAGGAACTTGGCGTTTTTATTTATAATAATTATTTTAAAAATACTTTAGTCCGCGAGCAAAAACATTTTAGCTACTATTTTGGCCTAGTTTTTTATAGTATATTATATATTTTTTAGGATTAATAGTGTTTTTTTGCTATATTTATAAATAATAATAAAAAGTGCGTTATATTTATTAAAACCTTTTAGCTTTTATAGGGTATTTTATACTAAAACGGTTAATATATTAATTATAAAGTTTATTATTATTGTATAAAAAGGTAATAGCGGTGCGCTTATTAGTATTAGTTCGCTAGGTATTTTTTTTTTATTTGTTCTATTATCGAGATAGCTAGGATAATAATTAAGATATTTTTGGACTTGTTTTATTAAATTTTATATTATAAACCCGTTTAGCTTTTATATTATCTGTTTAATACTAAAATAATATTTTTTATTATATACCGCGTAAAAAACTTTGTTTAAACAAAATTTTAATATAATTAATTTTTTTTTTCCTTTTAACGGGATATAATATAATAGTTTGTTATGATCTAGCTTAAAGCGGTATTTTTTTAGCTTTTTTAACTTAGCGATTATTTTTTTTAGTTTTTTATTCTTTAAATAATTATTAATTAATTAGTTTTTAAAGTTTTCGTTTACTTGTATTATATTTATAATATATATAAATATTTTATTAATATTGTTTAGTTTAAATTTAATATTATTTGCGGCTTTTTGCTAGTTTTTTTTATTATTTATTATTAATAACCTAAATAAAATATCCGGTATAAAATTAATTTATCCGAGGATATATTTTATATTTAATTAATATTAGTTTAAATAGATTAAAGTAATTATTAGTTTTAGATTTATTTTTACAATATTTGCGGTTGTTAGGTTTTTTTGCGTATATATACTTTTTATAGCGTAATAGTTTATTAGTATAAGAATATTTATTTTGTAGGATTATAGCTATAGATATAGCTGGCGGTATGTTTATATTAAATAGAATATTTTTGTTTTTATAGCTTAATAGGTTTTTTTTTTTTTTATTAATGTTTTGCTTAAGAATAGTATTAGTTATATTTAATTAATTAAAATTAGTTCTTTATTTTATAGGTTGGATAGGTAAAAGGCTATTAGCTTGTATTTTTGTTTTATTAATATATTAATTTTAAAAAATATTTGTTTAGTATAATCTTAGTATATTAGGTATAACTTTTGTATAAGATTATATTATAAGATAGTAAAGCTTTTTTTTTTGTTATCCGTTAGTTTAAACTTTTAATAAGAAGTTTATTTTTTTTTAATTGTTACGTTTTTAGTTAGTATTTGGTCCGCTATATAGCCTTTGTTAAGTATATTTGTTTTTTATTTTTAAAAAAAGAGGATTTTTTATTAAAACTATAATATATATTTTTTTAGCTATATAGCTATTTTTATATATATTTTTAGTTCTTTAAGTGTTTTAAGGAATTTTATTTTTTATATAGCTTTAATACGGTTTTTTATAATATATATTTTTTATTTATTTACTTATAATTTAAGCAAGTTAACTGATAAGTATTTATAAAATAACTTTTTAAAGGATAGTATTAACCCGATATTTTAGAACTTTTAAAGCACAAGCGTTAAATATTTAAAGTGTTATTTTTTTAATTTGTTATAAATTATAATATTATTTATATATACGCGGTAGAAAAATTAAAAGTTTTTTAATTAAAAGTTTATAAAACGTTGTTTAAATACTGAACTATTTTTAAATCCTATTAATACTACGTTAAATATTTTTAGTTTTTATAGTAATATAATAACTATTTTATTTTTATATTTAAAGTAAACTAGCAGTTAATAAAAAAATAAAGCTGCGTTAAAAACTATTAAAATTGTTTTTTTTTAAATATCTGTAATAATATTTTTTTATATAAGTATTAGCTATATATCCGGGATTATTAAAGTGTTTAAAGCTCGCAGGTTTACTATAACTTTTTTTTTTTGTTTTTTTTATATTATTCTTTACGTTATAAAAATAAAGTATTTAAAAAGCGTTAGTTTTTTTATTTAGTTTAGTTTTTTTTTTTTATATATTAAATTAAAAGTATTATTTAACACTTGTTTATTTTTTAGCTTTAATTTATATATTCGTGTTTATATTTATTAGTTTTATTAGCTTTATACTAAGTTAACTTTTATTTTTTTGTTTTCCGGGAGCTTAATTATTCTTTTATTTGTTTATACGTTGTATTTTTTAAATAAGCGTATTTTTGCTTTAATAAATTTTAGGTTTTTGTTAGATATATATATTTTATATTTAGTTGTTTTTAATAAAACGTTTTTTAAACGTTTCGGGCTTATATTATTATTATTTTTTATTAGGTCTTCCGTTTTTAGGGTATTTTATAACTATATTATTTATACGTTATTTTTATGTTTAATAAAATTATTAAAAATATTATCCGTAAAATTAAACTTTTATCCGTAGTAAGCTGTTATTTATAAGTTTACTGCTAACTAGTTAACTTGTTGCCAGCTTTTTATATTTAAGTTTTATATTGTTTTTATTTAAATTTTTTATTATAGTTTAATCGGTTTTATAGTTTTGTTTTTATAAAATATAACTTTTGTAAACTTTTTATTTAATATTATATTTATTAGTCTGGTTTTTATTGCTATAAATATATATTTTTTAATATATTTATTGTTTATTTATTTAAGAAAATTAATATATTATACTAATATTAGCATAGTAGTACTTGGGTATATAACTATATTATATTATATTAGAACTCTTTGTTTAATAAGGTTTGCTTGTTTATTGATTGTTATAAGTACTTTAGCTCCGTCCGCGGCTTTAATAATTAGTTGTTGCTTTAGAATATTTACTGTTATGCTGTATACTTTTATTTATAAAATACTTAATAATAGTTTAAGCTCTAGCTAATTGTTTATTTATATTTTAATAAATATATTAATTTTAACCTGTTTTTTTGTTATAATATATACTAATATATTTATAATAAATATTGCTTTTTAATTTATATAAACTAAACTACTTATATTTTTAATAGTTGTTTTTTTTACAGGTATTATAATTTTGAAGTTTATGCTTTCTGTTAGAAGCTATTAGCAGTCTACTATAATGTTTAATGCTCCCGTGTTTATATATACGGTTTTTATTTTCTAACCGCCTGCTAGCTTTAAGTTTATTTTAGTATACGTAAATCCACTTTTTAGGTTGTTATAATTAACCGGTTTAGGCTTAGATTTTATTGTTTTAATAAATAAAATATCGGTAGGTTTTATATATTTATTATTAATAAATTTTTATTTATTGTTTTAGCTAGGTTTTAAGTTAATATTATAAGCTTTTTTACTTTTTGTTTTATTATTATTAGCTGTTGGGTTGTTTATAATAGTTTAAATAAGGTTTTTTTAATATACTTGTTTTGTTTTAGTCCTGTTTTTTAAGTTGAACTTGTATAGTATGCTTTTTGCTGTATATTTATTTTTATATATGTAGTTTATATATTTATTATAAAAGGGAAAGATTTTACTATACTTATTATATATTCGGCGGTTTTTTATCGCTATTTAATAGAATATGTTATAAAAGGAAAAAAGCTGTTTATTAGCTAAGTTAGTATAGTTTATTTTCTTTTTATTAGTTAAGTTTTTTAATATATAATAACTTTTGTTCGCTAATCGGGTTTTTTTAGCTTTTAATTTTTTGTTATTTATAGCAATATACGCCTTATTTTTATAGTATGTTTTTTATTAGTTTTTTTTTTTAATTTATTAATGTTATTATTATAAGCCGAACTATTTATAAGCGCGGTAGCTTTTGTTTTTATTTTAATAGTTTAAACGTTTAAAATATCTATAGTTATAGTTACTACGTTTATAGCTGCCGCGTTTATAGTTATCGCAGCTATAATTATTATATTTAAAGTTATTACGTTTAAAGCTATTATATTTAAAGTTTCCTTGTTTACGAGAATACGGGGACTAGTTTTTATTATTAGTTTAGTTATATTATTAACGTTTGTTTATCCTGTAGTAAGTTTATTTGTTGTTAATTTATATGTTGTTATTATATCTGTTTAACGAGCCGAAAAATTAGTTTAAATTAATTGTTAAATAAATAATAAAAGCTAGTAGTATTAAATGCTGTAGCTGTTAAAAATTTAGTACTAGTTGTTTATTTATTAGTTAGTTAATAATAGGTTTTATAAGGTTTAAAAAGGTTAATCCGGTTTTATTTAATAGTTTGTTTTTATATATTTTAGTTTTTTTTTTTAAATATATTAAAAAGTTATTTAATATAAATACGGTTATAGGTTTAGCTACTAGTTATTTAAAGGATAGGTATAGCAGGTTATAAACCTTAGATATTTATTATTTAGTTGTTAAGTGTTCGGTTGTTTATGCTAGTTAAAAAATACCTCCGGCTTAGTTACGGATAAATTCGCTGTATTAAATCCGGTTAGTTAAAAAAATAAATTAAAAGCTTTTTAGTTAATTTAAAGCGTTTAATATATTTAGTTTAAATTTTTTAACTGTTTTATGCAGGGCGTTGTTTAAATTTTTTAGTAAAAGTTGTTTTATTTCGGGGGTAATTTTTTCTGTTTATTAAAATTATACCAAGCTTTTAAATAGTTAAAAATAATCTTTTTAAATAATAGCTTTTTAAATAAAGTTTTTAAAGTGTTTATTAATATTATTTTTAAATAAATATATATTTTTTTAGTATATATCCGTTTTAATTTATATGTAATTATTTATTTTAAAGGATTTTTTAATATACGGGTTAAAAAAACCAACGTTAAATATTTTTTATTTTAAGTGTTTTTTAGCTTTGTTTTTTATTATGTTTATAAATTTTCCGAATTTTTAAAATAAAAATTAAATTTTATTATTTTATAAAACTGCTGTTATAATTTTAGCTATTAAAAAAAGGGGTAAAAAAAGTAAAAATGTTTTTTTGTTAGTTTTATTTTTTATAATATCGGATATTTAAACAGTTTATATTTATAATAATAAATAAAAAATTTAAGTTAATTTATATACTGTTTTAATTTTTATTTATATTAATATATTAATATATAAAATATTTATTATTTAAATATTTTTAGCTGTTAGTTTTTAAGAGTTTTTTTATTATAATAATATAAAAAGTTAAAAAAAAGCAAAAAAAAAAGATGTTTTATTAATTGGTTGCTATGTTTTAGGGTTTATATTTTA
Source organism: Xylaria longipes (assembly GCA_025201785.1). Taxonomy (NCBI): domain Eukaryota; kingdom Fungi; phylum Ascomycota; class Sordariomycetes; order Xylariales; family Xylariaceae; genus Xylaria; species Xylaria longipes. The sequence goes on from MU620064.1 coordinate 10,650, forward strand.
ACTTATAAATAGCAGTTTTTCGGATAAAGCGGAAAATAAGGTATAAAAAAGTGTAAATTTTATAAGGAAGGTTTGTTTTTAGTATGTTTAATAATTTGCTTCGATGTTTTATTAAATATTTTATAGAACTAGTGCTGCGTAGACAGGTTGTATTTGTATAATAGCTTAGTTAAATGTTTATTTATTAATTTTTTAGTATACGGGATATAGTAGTAGGACTAAAAATAATCAAGTTTTTAGCTTGTTAAAAAGTAAAAAGTTATATAATTAAAAGTATTAGTTTTTTATTTTTTTAAGCTTGTTTATTAATACTAATAAAAGGTTTTATGTTTAAGTAATAAAAGAGTTGTTTAGGTTTTATAAAAATTTATAAATTTTTATATATTTTTTAACTGTTTAGTTGTTTAAAATTTAGTTTTGTTTGTTGGGCTAGCTGTTGTTAAATATATATTTTTTTTTCGGGCTAGTTTAAGCTCTAATAAGAGGATTTTGTTATAGTAATATAAAAGAAAGTTAAAATAGGGGTATAATGTTATAGGTGTTTTTTTTAGTAGAAGGTGTACCGGGGTCCGTTAAAGAGGTGTTTTTTATTTGTTATTTTATAATTTTTATATAAATGGTTTATTGGGTTATATAGTAATATTTAGTAGAAAAGTAGTATAATAGAATAGGGGAGAAGGAAAAAAGGTATAGGGCGGGTAAATAAGGGCGGGTGGATAAGTTAAAGGTTTGCTTGTAATAATTTGTTAAAACTCTTTAAGAGTATCGGATTTTGCTTATATAGTTATAATAGTTTTAGCTTTATGGAATAATCCGCTAGCTACTAGTTGTTGGCTTACTATAAGCTGTAAAAAGTGATTATGAAAGACTTGCTATTCTTTATCTACTATATAGTTAAAGATCTATAGCTATAAAGAATCGTTCCCGGCTGTTAGCCAACGTCCTGTTAGCTGGCCGCGTCCTGTCAGCTAGCCTTCCCTTAGTGGGCTTCCTTTAATAAGCTTAGAAAGCCTACCAAAAATTATTAATATTTAACACCTTAAATAAAATATTATACAATAAAACAGCGTAAATAATAGCTTTTTTAATCTATTATATAATAAAATATATTAGCTTAAAAATATAATAAAATTATTTATATAAAAAAAAAAAAAATATATATATATATATATTTATATAAAAAGTTTATATAAATTTTTAACAAGCTTAATTATTAGTTAAAAAACTATAAACTTTTATATAATTATTATTTTTTAAATAAAAAAAGTTTTAAAACTATAACATGTTATTTAAAACAAGCGGTAAAAAGCGCGGGTAAATAAAAACAGCAGCAGGGGCAATAACAGCTATTTTATTATTATTACTAATATTACTACTACTATTTAGCAGTTTTATTATTAATATAATACTTAAAGCGGTAAAAAAACTTTATATATAAAAATAATAATAATAGCAGCAAAAATAGTACTACTACTACTATTTTTACTATTATTATTACTATTATTATATAACAACTATTATCTTTTAATTAATATAACCTTAAAATAACAGCTAAAGTATACGTATAATAAATATATATATTTATATTTATAAGCTTAAAAAAAAAAAAAAAAAAAAAAAGTAATAAAAAGCGATTTATTTTTAAATATAAAAACTAAAAGCGTATGTTTTACTTAATTTAAAACAAACATTTTTAAACAGCGAAAAAAAAACAGTTATATATAAAAAAAAGCTACGTACTAGCTTTTTTTATATAACAAATGCTATATTATTACGTAATTTTTATATAATAAATAAAAAATACTTTTTTTATAAACTAATAGTTTAACTTATTAATATTTAATTTTTTTAACTATAAATTAACCGTACGTTATAGTTTATACTTTTTTTTTTATGTTTAAATTTTTAAATTATTTAATAATTATATAAAGGTACGTTATAGTTAAAAAAAAAAAAAGCTAATGTTATAATATTTAGATTAACTATTTATAAGGCTACTTATATACAAGGATATATATATAATACTAGCAATTAAGTAGTCGCTTAATTACCCCTATGGCCCGATTAAACAAGTGGTATATATTTATAAAATTCTTTACCTATAAAAGAATTCTACGTATAAAAGCTTCCCTTTATATATTTAGCTAGTTAGTTAAATAAATTAATATAAAAAACTATTTATTTTATTTTTTTTTAAACATATAATATTATACCCCCTAGCTACCTAATAATTAATATTAAAAAAATATAATATATAAAAATAAGTTTTAAAAACTAACTATATATTTAAATTATATTTAATAATAAGTTTTTAAAAACTTATAACTTAAACTAATATAGTTTATAAACAAGTTATATATATAAACAAGTTATACACTTTTTTTATTAATATATATACTTTATTTTTATTATATAATAATTTTATAACAATATAATATTTATTTAAATAAAAAAAACTAATTTAATTTTTATTATTAAAGCTATTTAATTAATAAAAAAAATTAATATTTAACACGCTTTTAAAATTTATAACGTTTTTACTACTATAATATATAATAAAATAAACAAATATATTATATATAACAAAACTTACGCTAATATATATAAACTTAATTTAATTAAAAAAAATATTTTTTTTAAATATATTTTTAATTTAAATAAATAAAAATATTTTTTTATTTATACTACT
>MU620065.1:0-13185 GCA_025201785.1 Xylaria longipes
TATAAATTTTATATAATAAAAATAAAATATTTAAATTTTATTATAAAATATAATAAAATTAAAGTTAATTTTAATAAAATAATTATTATATAAAATTAAATAATATTAACTTTTATAAAAAAAGTATAATTTTTATTAGTTTTTATAATTTTTATTAATATTTTATTTTAAAATATAATTATATAATAAAACTTTTATTTTAAACAATTAAAAAAAATACCGCGTTTAAATAAATAAAAATATATTAAAAAATATTTAATAAATTAAAAAATAACTAATTAATACTTTTATTTTAATATATTTTAATTATAATAAAAAAATATAGGTTAAAATAAATATATTTAATAAAGTTATTATTAAATATTTATTTTAGCAGGAAAATAATAATTAATAATATTTAATAATATTTTATTTTAAATTATTATATAACGTTAAATTAAATTATAATATTTATAATAAAAAAATACTAGTAGTAATAAAAGTTTTAAAATATTAAAAATTAGAATTAATTAATATATAAAAAAAATAACTGTTTTTAATTATTATTAACTATAAAACGTTAAAATATTTTAGTATAAAATAAAGGTTAAATTTTTTTTAAATAAAATAATTTAAATTTATAACGTAGTATAATTTTTTAATTATTTACTGCTTTAAAATAAAAAATATAATAATAAATATTATATTAAAAAAATAAAAAAACTTTTAAACTTAAAAAAATAAGTTAAAAAATTAATATTATATAATATTATTTTAAATAATAAATAAGCCGGGTTTTTTTTTTATTAATAAAATTTTAACGATTTATAGCTTTAATATATTATTAAAAATTAATACTTTATTAAAAAAAATACTATTAATAAATAAAATCTTTTAGTAAAATTAATAGTTTTTAAAACTAAAGTTTTATAAAGTTAAAGTTTAAAAAAACTAAAATAAAAACTAAGCTTTAAACAAAAAATTAATAATATATAAAAAATATTTAATAGTATTAAAAATAAACTATTTATATATAGTTAAATAACTACAGGTTACTTAAGCTAAAAAAAAACTTAATAGCTTATAGCTGCTTAATATTAATAGCTAGGTTTAGCTGTAAAGTATAATTAGTATATATTTAACTATTTTATATATTAATTATTTAAAATTTTTTAAAATTAAATTTTAAAATTATTATAGCTAATATTAATCCTGTTATATTTTTTTAAATATTTAGTTATAAATTTTAAAAAAATAGCTATTAATAAAAAATATAAAAATTTAATATTTATTATTATAAATTAATTAAATAAGTTTTTATAGTTAATATTTTATAATAAATTAATAACTATTTAAAACGTTGCTTAATTATATTATAAAAACTTTTTCCGCGTTTATAAATTATAAAAAAAAATTAATTTTAATTAAAAATTATAATTTATTTCGGTTTTTATAAATAAGCTAGTAAAAATATTTAATATTAAAAAAAAATTTTTTTTTTTAAAATATTATAAATTAATAAAACAAACTAAAATTATAATTAAATATTTTAATTAAAAATTATAATTATTTTATAACTATTATTAAAATAATTAAACTAAAGTATTATTAATAATAAATTTTATAACAGCTTTATTATTATATAAGTTTACAGGTTTTTAATTTTATAAAATTTTATTTAGTTTTTTAATATTTATATACTATAATTAGCTAAGCTATATTATAAATATTATTAAATTACTAGTTAAAAAATAATTAACTTATAAAAAAGTATAAAAAATAGCTTAAATTATTAAAAAATATATAAAAATAATATAAACTATTTTAAAATAAACTTAAAATAAAATAATTTAAAAAAAAACTAATATTAATAAAAATTTAATTTTAATATTAATAATTATATATTTATTATAAAAAAACGTTAAACTTAAACTATTAATAAATTTTTTAATAAGCTAAATTATTTAATAACTTAATAATATTTTAAAATAACCGAACAAATAATATTTATAACTTTTTATTTTAAAATATTTCCGAACTAGTATATTTTTAACTTTTATTATATTAATTATTTATAAAAATATTTAAATAATTTATTATTAAAATAAAAATTTAAATATTTAAAAAATAAATTTATATTTTTAAATATTAATAAATTTAAATAAAAAATTAAATATATATAAACTTTTTACGTATATTATAAAAAAACGTTATAATATTAAATTAATTAAAAAAACTAAAAATTTAATAAATAATAATATTTTATAAATAATTTTAAAAACTTTCTAGAATTATTATTTATATTTTATTATAATAACCTTAAATTTATAAAACTATTAAAAAAATAAAAAAAATAGCTAAAAGCTGTTAAAAAAAATAAGTTTAAAAATATATATTAAAATAATAATATATTAAAAAAAACGTTTAAAAAAAAATATTTTATTAATTAAAAAAATAAAAAACAAAAAATTAAATAAAAAATAATATTAAAAAAATAATATTTATTAAGTTATAAAAATATTTTAAAATATTTTTATAAAATAAAGGCTTATAATATAATAGCTAAAAAATAAATATTTAAAATAAATTTTTTTTTTATTAAAAAATAACTTTTTTATAAATACTAAGTTTAAATCTTAGGGTAAGATTTTTTTTAAAAGGGGGGTAGTTACGAGCTAACTAGCTGACTTTAATAAGTAGCCCCTGCAGGGCTTATTTTTAGTTATATAATTAACTACCCGTATATATAAAAATATTTACTTATATAATTTTTACTATAAATATTTTTTTCCTTTTTTATTTATTAATTAATATATAAATAAAACTTTAACTAAAAGCTTTACCTTTATAAAAAATACTAAATATAATATAACGTAAAAAATAAAAAAGCTTTTAAAAGTTTAATTAAAAATAATAATTTTAATTATATTATAATAAATATTATTATATAAAAAGCTTAGCTTTTTTATTAAACAAGTTAATAACTTATTTTTATAGTAAGTAAAACAATAGCTAGTTAAAAGCTATAATTATAATAAAGAATATTTTTATATATAAAAATATAACTTTTTAACCGTAAATAATAAAAATATATAATATTAAAAAAAACTAGTAATAAAATAAAGTAATTAATATATTAAATTTTTTTTTAATAAAAGTTGTTTTATATATATGTAAAAAAATATATATATATAAAAATATAAATTAATAAGTTTATAATATTATATAAAAATAATATAATAATTTAATTTAATATTAATATTAAATATATATAATAAAATTATAAGTTAAAGTTATAAAATAAAACTATTTATTAATTATTTAACGTTTTATTTTTAAATTTATATATAATAAATAATAAAATTCGTGTTAAATATTAATAAATATATTTAATAAATCATTATTTAAATTTTTATATAAATTAAATAATATTTAAAGTATTATTATATAATCTTTTTAAAAATTATAAATTAAATAAAAATAAAAATATTACTATATAATCTTTTTAAAAATTATAAAATAAAGCTTGAATTAATAGTAAAAAACCTGTATAAAATAAACTAAAATAAAAATTATTGATTTTTTAATATATTTTAAATAATAATTAAAATAATAATTATTTAAATTTATTTATTATTTATTTTTAATTATTTTATTATATTTATTTTATTTAAAATAACTATAATTAATATAATAATAATTATTTTTTTAAAAAGTTTAAATATTATATATTAAATTTCTAGCTATAAATTATTAAACTTAACGTTTTTAATATTAATTAATTAATTATTATAATTATTTAAATAAATTAAAATATTAGTTTTTATAACATTATTAATTATTATATTTTAATTTATAATATAAAAGTTTATTTTTATTATATTTATATATTAATAAAAACAAAGTTTTAATAATATATATTATATTATAAAAAAATTAAAAATTAAAAGAAATTTATTTAATTATTAAATATTTATATTAAATAAATTATATATATAATATTAAACAATTAATAAATAATTAATAATAACTAATAATAAATATAATAAATATAATAGCTTAATAAAGTTCATCAAAGTAGTAAAATAAAAATAAAAATATTAAAAAAAAACAAATATATATATTTATTATAAAGCTAAAAAAATATATATATTTATTTTACTACTTAAAATTATAAAGCAGCTATTATTAATTAGCTATTCTTTTTAAAATAAAGTTAGTTATAATAACTATTTTATATAATAAACCTTTTAAAAGTTTATATTATAACTAATATAAAATAAAGCTATTAATTAACGTTATATTATAAAAGTGTATTTACGGTTTTATATAGTAGATTTTAAATTTATATATTAATTATAAAATAAAGAAAAAAATAGCTTTAAAAGCTTTAATCTTTAACAGTAAACTATTTAAATAATTTATATTTAAATATATATATAAGTAAACTATAGCATTAGCTATAACCTAGCTATATATATTATATTTATATATATAAACTAACCTACTACTATTAAAGCTGCTAGCTATACTTACCCCCTTAGCTTTTTTTATTATAAAAAACTAAATATAAAACGTTAATAAATTATTATTATATAAAAAGCTTAATTATTATAGCTTTTATTTTTAAATTATACGTAATTTCTATAAAGTAATAAACTATAAACTTTTATTTTATATATAATAAAGCTATATTTTTTATAATAATAGTTATTATAACGTTTTATTTATATATAATTAAACCTTATTTAGCTTTTTAATATTTAAATAAATATAATATTAAAGAAATTAACTAAGCTAACGTTTATAAACTTTTTTAAAGCTAGTTTAATTAATATAATATTATTAATTTTAATTTTGTTTAAGTTTATTAACGTAATACTTTTAAAATAATTAGTTTAACTATAATTTTAATTATTTAGTTTATATTGTTATTTAAAACTATTTTTAAAATAAAATAAAAAGTTTATAAAAATATTATATTTATTAAAAAATATTTTATAATTATTAATTTTTGTTTATAATTTATTAATAATAACTACGTATAAGTTTTAAATATATAAAATATTAAATTATATTAAAATATTTATATTTTAAGGTTTTTTTTAAATTATAAAAAATATATATATTATATTATTATTTTTTAATTCTTTTAATTTAAGTTTATATATTATTTTTATAACTTTATTAAAATTATTATAAATTTAATTAAATATTAATATAATTATAATAAAATTTTATTTATTAAGTTTTTATATATAAAAACAAGTTTTATAATTTATTAAAGTTTTTATTTAAGTTTTTTATATATATAAATAAACTTAGCTTTATTTAAACTAATTATATTATTATTAATATATAATTTATTTTAAAATAAAAATAACTATATATTAAATTTAACTAAACTAAGTATAAAAAAAGTTAAATAAAATAAAATAAAGTTTTATATAAAATAATAACAATATAATTATTTAAAATAGCTTAAAGCTAAACGATTTTATTTACGTAGTTTTAGCGGAGTAAAACAATTTTAGCTATAAATTAGTTTAAAAAATTATTTTTAACATTTTAAATAATTATTTAAATAAAGCTTTAAATATATTAAGCAGTAAACTTAGCTTATAGTTAAACTATTAAAAAAATAACTATAAATTAAAATAAAATAATTTTAAGTATAAAATTAAATATTTTATATTTTTAAACATAAAATAAAAAATAATAAATTAAAATTAAAAGTAATTATAAAGCCGTAAAAATAAGTTTAAATAAAAAGTCGGCTAAACTATTTATAAGATTTAAAAGAATATACTTATAAGTTTAAAATATATATAATTTATATAAAAAATATATTATAAAGTATTTATAAAAAAAAACCAATTAAAAGATTAGTTAAAAATAAAAAACTATAAAAGTTTTAAAACAAAAAAAAAAATAACTACGTAAAATATCTATTAATTAAATTTTTATAAGGTTATTCGCGAGCTTTTAAAAACTATAATTAATTATTTTATATAAAAATATATAAATAAATTAACTTAAAATATTTTATTTTATTAATAAAAATGGTTTAATAAAAATTAAATATAATAAATTAATTATTAATAACGTTTAAAAAAGCTTATAATTATTATAAAAATATATTTATAGTTTTATATAATTAATTTTAAATTTATATATTAATTATAAGTTAAAAAAAAAAAATTAGCCTTAGGGGCTTTAATCTTTAATAATAAACTATTTAAATAATTTATATTTAAATATATATATAAATAAGCTATAACACTAGCTATAACCTAGCTATATATATTATATTTATATATATAAGCTAACCTATAACTATTAAAGCTGTTAGCTATAACTTATTATAAGCTATTAAGCTATAATTATTTTTATACATTATTAATTATATAAATTATTATTATTATTATTTTAATTTATTATATATAATTTTAATAAATTATTAAAATTATTAAACTTTTTTAAAATAAAAGTTTAATTTTTTTATATAATTAACTTTTAAACAAATTATTAAAACTAATATTTAATAATTAAAAATATTTAATTAAACTTTTAAAAATAATTATTAATATTATTTATTTTAATATTTATTAAATTTTAATTTTTTAAATAAAAAGAATTTAAATTTATTATTAATAAATCATTTTTATTATTATATATAAATAAATTTATTATTATTTATTTTTTAAATAATATTTTATTATTATATATTATTTTATTAAATTTTAAATTAACGTTTAAATAAATGTTTTATTATAAAATATTATTAATAGCTTTAATTTATTTATAAATAATTTATTAGCTATAATAATTAATATTAATATTATTTATTATTAATTTTATTATATATATATTTTTATAATTAAAAATATATATTTATTTAAAACTTTTAAAAATAATAACGTTTTATTATAATTTATAATTAAATAAAATTAAACCTTTTTAAAACTAATATTTTTAATAAAATTATTTATTAACTTAATATTTAAAAAATAATTATTATTTTTAAGTTTTTTATAAATAAACTATAAACTTAAATTAATATAATTAATTATTTTTTTAATATTTATATATTTATATATATAATTTAAAATTATAGTTAATTATCATAAATATAATTAAAATACTAGGTTTAAACACTTAATTTACTTATTATTAAAAGCTAATATTTTATATATAAAAACAAAAAAGCGTAATAAGTATAAGAATTTACACTTAAATATATAGCCCGCGAGGGTATTCATTACAGCAGTTGCCTAGTAAATCCTAGCCAGTAAATAGCCCACGTATAAACCACCTGCTTTAACTACTTTAGCCACCCCTACTAGCTATATATAACGCCTGGGTTATAATATTAATAGCTTTAATAGTACTAGGTTAGCTTATATATATAAATATAATATATATAGCTAAGTTATAACTAGTATTATAGCTTATTTATATATATATTTAAGTATAAATTAAAAGCTTTTTTAATTTAAAAATAAAAACGTTTAAGTTTTTAAAACTTTTTATTTAATAAAGCATTTTTTATTATTATTATTTATTATTTATTAAATATATATAATATTATAATTAATAATTAAAATAATAATTAAAATAATATTTATATAAAATATAAATAATTTATTAGCTTTTTTTTTTAAACAGTTATAAAGATTTATTAAAAAAAACAAAAATGTATTAATCATTTTTTAAACAGCTTTATTATTTATTTAAAAAATATATATATAAACTTTTATAAAAAAATAAAAATTAATCTTAAATAATTAATATAAATTATTTAACCATTTAATAATAATTATTATTATTATTTATTATATTTTTTATTTAAAAAAAGTTTTTATAAATTTAATAATTAATTTCTTTTTTATATTAATAATTAATTTAAATTTAATAAATTTAAGTTCATATAAAAATATTTTAAATTAAAATAAATATAAATATAAATAAATTTAAAATAAATAAAATAATTATTATTAAAAATAATAATAAAAATTTATTTTTTAAACTTAAAAGCTTTTTTAAATATTTTATATAATTAAAACTAAAACTAATTATATTAAATAATTTATTAATTATTAATAATTATAAAAATAAAACTTAATTTATATTTTATTAATATTGTTTTTTTTAAGTTTAATAAATTTAAAGTTATATAAAAATATTTAAAATTAAAGAAAATATAAAATTAAATAAATTTAAAATAATTAATATAATTATTATTAAAAGTAATAATAAAAACTTATTTATTAAGTTTAAAACTTTTTTTAAATATTTTATATAATTAAAATTAAAACTAGTTATATAAAAAAAGTTATTAATTATTAATAAACATAAAAATTAAATTTAGTTTATATTTTATTAATATTAAAAACTTTTTAAAAATTTAATTATATAAAAAAATTTATTAATTATAATAAAAATTTATTAGTTTTTATTTTAAAAAAAAATTTATTATAATATTAAATGTTTTAAAATAATTTTTATTTTAAATAAAATGTAAGTAATTTTATAATAATAATTTTTAACTTAAAAAAGTTTTATAATAAATATAAACTATAAGTTTTTTTAAAGTTAAAACTTTAATAAATATATTAAATATATTAAAATTATTAAAAATAATAAATATATTAAAAATAATAAACTAGAGGCCTTTTCGACCCAGGGGCAAGGAAGCCTGAGTTTTTAAGGGCCCTAGCTACTTAGCCGTACAAGCCACCCAGCCGTACAAGCCGCGCAGCCCACGCAGCCCCTCGCAGCCCTTGCTAGCCTTTGCCAGCCCTTGCAGGCCCACCCACCCCCCTAGGTCACCTATCCCCGTAGGCCACCTAGGCCACTTAGGCCACCTAGGCAAGCCACACGGGCCACGCAGGCAAGCCACCCCCCCAGGCCACGCAGGCCACCTAGGCTACTTAGGCCACTTAGGCAAGCCACCTAATTACTTAAGCTACCTAGGCTACGTAGGCTGCGGAGGCGTGGCTTGTGTAGCTTGTATACGTGGCTTGTGTGGCTTACCTGCGTACTTAGGTACTGTATTAAAACCTGCTAGGTGTAATAAACTATTAATTAACTGTTAATAAATTTTAAATAAAAAATTAATAGTTTATATATATAAACGTTAAAATTTTTTAATATTAATATAATTAAATAAATTAATTAATTTAAACGTTTATATTAATTAAGCGTTTAAAAATTTTTAAACGTTTAAAACTTTTATAGCTTTTAACGTAGCTTACGTAGCTCACGCAGCTTACGCAGCCGTACGCTTACAACTACGGGCAAGTTGTTAGCGCGCAGCCCACGCACCCTTTTACAATAGCTGTACGCATATAATTACAAGCAAGTTGTTGTTGCGCGTAAAAGTTACAATAGCATTTACGGCTAGCAGCCTTAGTAGTAAATGGTTGGCCTGTATATAAAGTGCAGTGTATATAGCTAGGTTGTAGCTAGTGCTATAGCTTACTTACACACACACTTATTTATAAATTACTTAAATAGCTTACTGTTGGAAATTAAAGCCTTTAAAGCTATTTTTTTTCTTTGGTTTATAATTAATATATAAATTTAAAATTTATTATATAAAATTATAAATATATTTTTATAATAATTATAAGTTTTTTTAAACGTTATTAATAATTAACTTATTATATTTTTTTTTATTAAATAATTTTTACTAATAAAATAAAATACTTAAAGTTAATTTATTTATATATTTTTATATAAAATAGTTAATTATAGTTTTTAAAAGCTTATAAATATTTTTATAAAAGTTTATATAATAGCTACTTTATATAGCTATTTTTATTTTTTGTTTTAAAGCTTATGTAGTTTTTTATTTATAACCGATTTTTTAATTAATTTATTTATTTATTTTTTAAAAGTATTTTATAATATACTTTTTATATAAATTATATATATTTTAAACTTATAAGTATATTTTTTTAAATTTTATAAATAGTTTAGCTAATTTTTTGTTTAAATTTTTTTTACGGCTTTTTACTTGTTTTTAATTTTAACTTATTATTTTCGCTTTTATATTTTAAAATATAAAACGTTTTATTTTATACTAAAAATTATTTTATTTTAATTTATAGTTATATTCTTTTTAATAGTTTAACTATAAGCTAGGCTTATTATTTAATATATTTAAAACTTTATTTAAATAGTTATTTAAAACGTTAAAAATAACTTTTTAAACTAATTTATAATAAAAATTGTTTTAATTTATTAAAACTATATAAACAAAATTACTTAGTTTTAAACTATTTTAAATAGCTATATTGCTGTTATTTTTATATAAAAACCTTGTTTTATTTTATTTAAATTTTTTTTATCCGGTTTAACTAAATTTAATATATAATTACCTTTACTTAAAAATAAATTATATATTAATAATAATATAATTAGCTTAAATAAAGCTAAGTTTATTTATATATATAAAAAACTTAAATAAAAAGTTTAATAAATTATAAAATTTATTTTTATATATATAAAACTTAATAAATAAAACTTTATTATAATTATATTAATAAAATTATAAAAACGTTATATAAATTTAAATTAATAAAAAGAAAATAATAATATAATATATATATTTTTTATAATTTAAAAAAGAAATAACTAAAATATAAATATTTTAATATAATTTAATATTTTTTATATTTAAAATTTATATACAGCTATTTTTAATAAGTTATAAGCTAAAATTAATAATTATAAAACGTTTTTTAATAAATATAATATTTTTATTAATTTTTTATTTTATTTTAAAAATAGTTTTAAATAAAAGTATAAACTAAATAGTTAAAATTATAGCTAAACTAGTTATTTTAAAAATATTATATTTATAAACTTAAATAAAATTAAAATTAATAATATTATACCCGTTAAATTAATTTTAAAAAAGTTTATAAATATTAACCCGGTTAATTTTTTTAATATTATATTTATTTAAATATTAAAAAACTAAATAATATTTAATTTTATACGTAAAAACAAAATAAAAACGTTAAAATAACTATTATTATAAAAAATATAGCTTTGCTATATATAAAGTAAAAGCTTATAGTTCATTGCTTTATAAAAATTACGTACGCTTTAAAAATAAAAGTTATAATAATTAAGCTTTTTATATAATAATAGTTTATTAACGTTTTATATGTAATCTTTTATAATAAAAAAAGCTAGGGGGGTAGTTATAGTTAACAGCTTTAATAATAAATAGTTAGCCCGTATATAAAGTGTAGTATATATAGCTAAAGTATAGCTAGTGCTATGGCTTACTTATATATATACTTATTTATAAATTACTTAAATAGTTTACTGCTAGAAATTAAAGCCCTAGAGGCTACTTTTTTTCTTTAGCTTATAATTAATATATAAATTTAAAATCTATTATATAAAACCGTAAATGCACTTTTATAACAATAGCTTCGCTTTTATATTAAGCTAAATAACACAGCACCTTTTATTTTATTAAAATAATTAACTAAATAGCTAGCTAAATTAATTAATTTAATTTAATAGTTTAATTTTACTTTACGCTGTAATTTTTAATTATAATAAATTATAATAAAATAATTATATATAATAAAATAACCGTATAATAAAATAACCATTATAATATTTTTTTTAATAAAGTAGAATAAGCTTAAATGTTTTAATAGTTATAAATATTTAAAATTTTAAACGTTTGTTTAATATTAAATATTTAAAATTTTTAAACTATTAATTATAGCTTAATAGCTTATAACGGGTTAGCTAGTAGCTTTACTTTATACTAGCTATTATATTTAATATATTTACTACTAGTTATTATTAGTTGCTTACTAGTTGTTTTACACCTTATATATAACTTATTTAATATAAATCTTTTATAATTAAAATTTTTTTTTTTTATATAAATTTTAATATAATATAATATATATTATTAAACCCTTGTGTTTATTAATATATAAATATAATAATTTATCAATTAAAATTCTTTTTTTAAAATATTAAAACTATTTTTTAATATTTTTTATAATTATAATTAAATTAATTTATTATATAAAAATTATAATATAAAACTATATTATACCGTGTATTAATAAAAAACAAACCTAGTTTAAAGCTAAAACTTATAAATAAATAAAAACCTTTATAAATAATTTTATTAACTTAATAATTTAAAAAAATAAAATTATTTATTTTATAAAAATAAAATTTTTACTTAATAATAATATAATTATAATAAATAATAATAATAATAACTAATAAAATAATTTATTTTATTTTATTTATTAATTTTATAATTAAATTAAAAAATAATAACATTATTTTTTTATTTAAAATTATTATTAAGTTAAATAAAATAATTTAATGTTATTATAATAAGTTTTTAAATAAAAAAACTTTTATAGTTTAAAATATTTATTTTTTTTATTTATTAAATTTAAAATTAAATTATTATTAATAATAATTTATTATTAATAAAGTATTAAAAATTATTTTGTTTTTAATTTTATTAATATTTAAATAAATAAATTTTTATTATAAGCTAAAAAATTAAATAAAATTATTATTAAAAAAAATAAAAAAAAAATAAAACTTTATAAAAAATTTAAAAAGTTTAATTTTATAAATAATATTATTATTAATTAATTTTTTAAAAAAACTAAATAATATAACTATTAATTATAAATATATTTAAAAATTATTAAATAATTTAAATTAATAAATTATTAATTCTTTTAATTAATTAAATATTATATTTATTTTAATTTAAACTAAAATTAAATTTTATAAATTTATTAAAGTTTTAATATAAATATTTTATAATAATAAAGCTAAAAATAATATTTTATTTAAAGTATAATTTTAAAATATAAAAAATTAATAAAATAATAATAATAATTTATTTATTAATAATAATATTAAAATAATTAATATAAAGTTTTATATTAAAAATATAATATTTAAATATTTATTATTTTATTTTTTTAATAAATATTTTAATACTATTAAAACTTTTAATATTTTATTTATATATTTTAAAAAAATTTATTTTAATATTAATATTATAAATAAAGTTAAAATTAAATAATAAAAACTAGTTTTTATTAAATATAAAATAGTTAAATTTTTTATTTTTAAATTTAAATTTATTTATTTAATTAATAAAAAAAATATTAATAAGTTTAAATA
>MU620066.1:0-13087 GCA_025201785.1 Xylaria longipes
TTTTATTATATATATATAATTATATTTAATATTTTAATATAAATAAATAATAATTAATTATTAAATAAATATATAAAAATAAATTTATTTTATATTTTAAATATAAATAAATATATAATTATTATTATATACTTATTTTTTATTTATTTATATATATATATAAATTATTTTATTTAATATTTTTAATATATTTAATATTTTTAATATTTTTAATATTTTTATTAAAGTTTTAGCTTTAAAATAATTAATAACTTATATTTATTATAAAACGTTTTTAATTTTATTTATATTAAAAATTATTTTAAAAATTTTAATATTATAATATATTTTTTTAACTTAAAATAAAAACTAATAATTATGCTTAAGTTTTTAGCAAAAAAAGTATAACTAAATAAAACAAAGGTTTTTTTAGTTTAAAATTTTTACTAGGAATTCTTTATAGCTTAAATAAAAAATTTTACCTTTTTATTTAAGAAAACCTTTTATAATTATCAGCTTTTATTATATACACGCAGCTTTAATCAGCTTAAGCCGCGTACAGCGGCTTTTATTATATATACGCGGCTATAGTTAGCTACTCGGCCTACCTACTAATATACAGCCTTTACGCTATTTTTTTTTTAGCTAAATATATAAGTTTAGTTAATTAAATTGTTTATATTTATATATATTTACTATATAATTTTTTAATAAATTTTAACCTTAGCACTTTTCCGCTTTTTTTTTATTTATTTATTAATTTTATATTTTATATTTACACTTTAAATAATTTATTTATTTATATATTATTCCGTTTATACGTTTTTATATTTATTATTAATTTATAATATTAAGTATATATTTTACGTTTTATGTTTTATTTTTTACGCTTATAGCTCTTTATTATTATTTTGTTTCCTACGCTTATAGCTACTTTTCTTTCTTTTATTTTTTATAATTATAGTTTTTTATTATTATTTTATTTCTTACGCTTATAGCTACTTTTTTTTATTTTATTTTCTACGTTTACAGCTACTTTTTTTTATCTCGTCTTTTACGTTTACAGCTACTTTTCTTTGTTTTATTTTTTATAATTATAGCTACTTTTTTTTATCTTATCTTGTTTTATATAATTACAGCTATTTTTCTTTATTTTATTTTATTTCGTATAATTATAGCTACTTTTTTTTATTACGTTTTATACATTTACAGCTTTTTTTCCTTATTTCGTTTTATGCGCTTAAAGCTCCTTTTTTTTATTTTATCTCGTGCGCTTGCGGCTTTTTATTACATTTTATACGCCTATAGCTCCTTATTATATCTTGTGCGTTTATAGCTCCTTTTTTTTATTTTATCTTATACGCTTACGGCTTTTTTTCTTTATTTTGTTTTATACGCTTACAGCTTTTTATTTTATTTTATATGTTTATAGCTCTTTTTTTTTATTTTATAAGGTTAATATCTAGCTATTTAAATAATATTAATATTTACTTGTTAATTAAAGTTATTATAATAAATAATTTTAAAATTATAGCTAATAATATATACTTGTTTATAAAGTTATAAAATAACTTTTTAATAAAGCTTGTTATATATTATTTTAATTTATCCTAATATTTTTATTTAATATTCTCGATTAATTAACTATTATAAATTAATTAAAACACGTTTACTTCCTGGGCAGGTTTTATAACTAGCTAAAATATACAACATTATTAAAAGAAGTTAATTATTAAAACTATCCCAGGTATTAACCTTTAATATATTTAATATAATACTTAAACAGCTATAAAAACTTAAGTTTAAAAGCTGAAGATTATTAAGCAGTTTTTTAACTTTAAAAATAAAGAAGTTTAAAAATAATATAATTAATAGCTTAAGTATAAACTTTATACTTAAACAAGTAAGTTTAATATTTTAAGCTAAAATAATAAGTTAAACTACTTTTTTTATATATAAATATATTTTAGTTATTTTTTTATTAACTTTTAGTTTTATTATATAGCTTATAATATAAAATAATAACATTTTCGAAAATATATAACGATATTTTTAATATAAAACGGTAATATTTTTAAAAATATACAGTAATACCTTTAAAAATAAACAATAATACGTTTAAAGTTTAATTTATAAAAAACTACTATATTTATAATCTTTATATATAATATTTAATAAAAAAAGTTAATCCTATATTAAACCTATATTTATTAGCTTTTAAGTATAATTATTTTTTTTAAACGTAACTACTTTTTTTAAACATAACTACTTTTTTTAACCGCCCTTATAATTATCCCTTGTTTTATTTTTATTTTTATTTTTATTTCGGTTTTATTTTTTAGCTAAGCAAATAAATAGTTAATAAATATTTTTATTAATTTTATTATAATATTAGCTGTTGTTTAATTTAATTACTTAGCTTTTATTTTTATTATAGCTATTTATATTTTTTACTTATTTACGCCCTATAATTTTACTATACGGAAATATTTTTATATTTTATATATATTATTTATCTGTTATATTATACCTAGCTATACTTGCCTAAGTATGCTTTAAATATTAAGGTATATTTTATAATAATAGTTTTTTTATATGCGTTTAATATTTAATATTATAATATATTTAAATAATTGTTTTTATTAAAGCTATTTAGTTAATAATATTTTATTATTTTGTTAAATAATATTAACTACTTTATAAAACAAAAATATTTAAAAATATATAGCTTTTTTTTTTAGTCCGCTTTTATAAGCTTAAAGCTATAAATAATAAGTTGTTTTATAGCTAATAATATATTTTATAAACAAGTTATTAACGCTATATATATTAATTATTTTTTAATAGTTCGGTATTAATATTATGTACGTTAATATTTTAGTTCGCGATATAAATAGCGATTATTTTAATAGCCCTATAATTTATTATTATTTTTAATAAGTTATTAATAAAATTATATATTAAATATTAAAAAATTAATAATATACTTTTATAAGCAGTTTATTTATAGCAGCGTTAAATTAATAAATAGCTATAACAAGTTTAGTTGCTATATATAATATTAATTTATATTTATTATTATTAGTTACTACTTATGATAAACTTTAAATAATTAAAACTAAAATTAAAAATATAATATTTTATTAGTAGGTTAAATATAATAAAAGGTTTTTTTATAATAAATAGTTTTATATTTTAGTTTAAAGTGTTACTTTAGTTTTTATATTTATTATTAAAAACTAAATAAGCTAAGCATATTTTAGTTAAATAAAGCGAACTTATTATAATGTTTGTTTATAAATAATAAAAACAAAAGCTTAAATAACTATATATAATATATTAAAAATATAAAATATAGTAAATAATTTATAAAGGTTTTAAATTAATAAAAATATATAAAATGCTGTTTAATATTAATATTTTAATTTATAATATAAATTGTAATTATTTTAATATTTTTATAACCTGTTATTATTTTTAATAAATTATTAATAAAATTATATATTAAATATTAAAAAATTAATAATATATTTTTATAAGTAGTTTATTTATAACAACGTTAAACTAATAAATAATTATAATAAGTTTAATTATTATATATAATATTAATTTATATTTATTATTATTAGTTAATACCCGCGATAAACTTTAAATAATTAATATTAAAATTAAAAATATAATATTTTATTAATAAATTAAATATAATAAAAAGTTTTTTTATAATAAATAGCTTTATATTTTAACTTAAAGTATTATTTTAATTATTATATTTATTATTAAAAACTAAATATATTAAATATGTTTTAATTAAATAAAGCGAACTTATTATAATATTTACTTATAAATAATAAAAGCTAGGGCTTTTTTGCTTTTTTGTTTTATAACAAGCGTTAGCTTTATAAAATAAGTTATTTTTAAAATTTTTTAATTTTATTATAAAAAGGTTATTTATGTTATTTTTATGCTTTATATAATAAAATAACTTTTAAATAAACCTTTTAGTATAAAAGTTAATTTTTATTTATATATATTTATATAAAAATTTAATTAAATAAATTATTTATATTAAATAAAATATATTATTATATTAATATATTATAAATTTATTTTTAAATATAGCGTATAAATTATATATATTTATTTATATAAATAAAATTATTAATAAATAAACTATAAAGTTTTTAAGTTATTAATTTATTTAATTTAATTTAATATTATTATTTTTAATTATTTTAATTATAAATTATATATAATATTTATTATATTTAAAGCTAATTTTTTAGTTTTTATTTATTTTATATTAAATAATAACTTATTAATTTAAATATAAAATATATAAATAGTTATTATAAAAAAAATATTATTAATAATAATTTTATAATATTTAATAAACTTTTTTTAAACTAAAATAATTATTATAATTTTTTTTTTAAAAAATATATTTTAGTTAAATAATATATTATAAATATCCAAATATTTAGTACTTGTTTTATTAGCTTCGGCTGCTTCGCCGGCTTTACTTTTTTTATTTTTTTTGTTTTTTTTAGCCGCTTTACTTGCTTTAGCTAACTTATTTACTTTGTTTTTTTTTTTTTTTTTTTTTTTTTTTTTTTTTTACTTTTTTTTTTTTTTTTTAGTTATTTTTATATAGTATAAAAAACTTTATACTATATATATTTTAAGTTTTATATAACGTTTAATATTTTTAAATAAATATTTAATATTTAATTTTTTTTTTTAATTTATTTTTTTATTATAGTTTAAATAATAACCCGGGTAAACTAAAAAAGTTTAGTTTTAAAAAAAAATTAAATTTAAAAATAATATTAATATAAATTATTAAAAATTATTATTTTAAAATAATTATATATTAATAATATTATAAAAGCTTTAGTTTATAAACTAGCTATATTATTATATTATTAAAATATTTTTATTTATTTTAAAAGTTTTATATTAATTATTTTTATAATAAAACTAAGTTTAAATATTTATTTTATAAACTAAATAAGCTAATTTATTATATAGTTAAAAAATTATATTTAATTTTATTTTTAAAATTATTATTTAAGCTAGTTTTTTTTCTGCTATTTTTATAATAAAAATAATATTATAGTTTTTTACTAGTTTATATTTTAATTAAGTTTAACGTTAAAATATAATTTATAAAACTATATAATATTAATAATATATTATTTTATTAATAATAAAAAAAGAATATATAAATAAATATTTTATTATATAATATATTTAATAAACTTTTATTTAATATAAATAATTAATTTTAAGTTTATTTTATTAAAATAATATTTTTAAAAAATAATATATAAAGTTTATTATTTAATTTTTTTATATTTAAATTATTTTAATAGTTTGTTAACTATATATAGTTAAATAAAGCGGAATAATTATAATTATTAGTTTTAAAATATATTTTTATTAATTTTAAAATATAACTGTTTTTTTTTAAAATTTATATTTATAATATAATAATTTAATATTAACGTTTTAAAATATATATAAAATTATTATATATTTATATTAAAGCTATTTAATATTAAGTTTTTAATAAAAAAACTTTTTAAATTATTAATAAATTCTGCTATAATATTTATATTATTTAAGTTATTAAAGTTAGTATAAGTTAAACTAGGGTTATAATTATTATATTTTTTAAAGTATTTATTTTTAATATATTTTTAATATTTAAAAATTTAATATTATTAAAAACACTTAGCTTTTTTTTAATAAATAAATTATTAGTTTTTTTTAAAAAAGCAGCTATATATTTACTTTATATAAAACTTGCTGTTTTTATTTAAGCTTTTATAAATAATTATTTATTAAAATATTAAGTTTTTATTAATAAAATAATTATTATAAGGTTAATTTTTATATTATTATTTTAAAAGTTAAAAAGTTTTAATTTTTTATTTAAATAAATAATATAAATAAAGCTATATTATATAAGCGTATACTTTTTATACTTAAACTTTTAAATATATTTATTTTTAAACTATTTAATAATATTATTTATAATATATATTAATTAACTAATAAATAAAGTTAATTTATTTTAGCTATTTAAAAAAAATTTAAATTATTTTTTAGCCCTAATATTAAAAAATAAAAATAAAAATAATTTAAAGGCTTTTTAAAAAAAATAAACTTTTTTAATATTTTTACTTTGCTAAAAAAAGTACTTAATTTTTAAAAAAAATTTTATTTTTAAAAATAGCGCTAATACTATAAAATCTAAATTTAACTTTTTTTAAATTAAAATTTTATTAATTTAATTAATAAATAAATAAAAAATATTTTATATTATTATAATAAATAAATATAGCTATTATAAACTTAAGCTATTAATTATTAGTTTATAAATTATAATAAAACTTATATATATATATTTATATTTATTTTTGCTATAGAATTATAATTTGTTATTATATTATATTAGTTTAAAATAATTTAGTATGGTTTTTTTTAGTTAAAATAATTTATAAGTTATATAAGCTTTATATAATAATTATATTATTTTTAAAAATTAAAATTATTAAGTTTTTTTAATAATAAATAGTATAAAAAATATTAAAGTTTATTATATAATTTAAAAAATATTTTTATTTAAAGCTATAAAATAATATTATAGCTTTTATAAAAAATTATACCGTTATATTATTATATTTAATTAATTAATTTTTTTAAACAAGCTAATATTATTTTTTTATTTTAAATATTAAAAAAATATAAAATAAAATTAATATTTTATACTTTTTAATTTTAAAAAAGGTTAAAAAGATAATAAATATTATTATAATAAAAAAAATAAATATAATAAAAAATATTAAAGTTAAAAATATAAATTAAAAAAAAAAACAAAAAAACTTATTATAAAGCTATAAAAAAAAAATTTTATTAAAATAATAAAAAAATAATTTATATTTAATTAATATTTTATATATTATTTATATTTATAACTAATAAAATATTATTATTTATTTAAATATTTAATAACTTAAAATTTTTAATATTAAATAAGCTTTTAAATAATAAATAGTATTAAATTTATTATTTTATATTTTATAAACTATAAACTTTTAATATATATTTTATACTTAGTATAAATAAATTATTAATAGTTATAGATTTTTGTTTATAAAATTAAAAGTTATAAACTTTTATTATAATTTCCGTGTTAAAAAATAAGCTATAATATTAAATTTTTTTATTTTATTATATATAGCTATAATTTTTTTATATAAAATAAAATAAAAAGTAAAATAAAAAATATGTAATATTTTATAACTTTATATTAATTATTTTTTATTAAGCTATATTAAATAGCTTTTATATAAGCTATATATATTTTAAGTTTAATCTTTTAAATAAAATAATATAAAAACATTTATAGCTTATTTACTTTAATAAATAAAAAATTTAAAAATTTTAAATAATTATATAAAACTAAAAAAAGTTTATATTATATATTACTTTATAATATAATATAATAGTTTTTTTATTTTAAATTAGCTTTTAATTAAAGGTTTTTTTAATATATTAAATATTTTATATTTAAGGTTATTATAAAGTTATATAACGTATAAAATATAAAATTTAGCAGTAAATATATAAACTTTTTTTATAATTAATTATATAAACTTTTTTATTATATAATAATAATAATATAATTAAATATTTTATTATAAATATTAATTTATAGTTTTAATAGTTTTTTATTATATTATTAATTAAATTTATTAATTATAATATAAATAATATATTATATAAATATAAAAACCTAGGACTAGATTTAAATCTTTAGGTTTAAAAAACTTTATATTTATAAAAATATTTATATAATTATATTATATAATTAATAACCTGGTTAAATAATAAAGCTTTTATATTATAGAGATTTTTGTTTATTTTTATATAAGTTTTAACTTATTTAAAATTATATAATTTAAAAGCAAAAAAAAATAAAACAGCTAGCTTAAATAAAGCTATTTATATATATAGTTTTAAGTTTACTCGCTTAGTTAAACAAGAAATTTATATTTTTAAATTCCTTTATAGTTATATATATTTTATTATATATATAATTTTTTAATAGTTATTTTAATATTTATTAAATATAATATTTAATTAATAAAAATTAAAATTAAATTATTTTTAAATTTATATATTATTATTATTAATATTTATAATATATATACTATTTATTATATATTTTACTACTAATAACTTTATATTAAAAACATATTTATTATTTTTTTTTATATTTTTTTATTTAATAATTGTTTAAGTTGTTTTTTATAACTAATTAAAAATTAAATTAATATATTTTTTAAATTAATATTATTATTACTTTTTATATTACTATTATTTTTTATATTATTAGGTTTTTTTTTATTAATAGCTTAAATATTTAACTTAAATATTTATAACTTAAATAATAACGGTATAAAAAAAACAGCTAAAATATATTTAAATATATTAAATAAGTTTTATATATTTAAAATTAAAAAATTAAAAACTATAAATTATTTTAATTTTATTTTTAATAAATAAAAAGCTAAATATATATTATATTTTTAAACTAAAACTTAAAAGCTTAAATTATTATTATTAAATTAATGCTAGCTTTATTAAATTTAAATTTTTAAAGTTAATATAATAATTAAATAAATTATACGGTTATTATAACAGTTATAAAATAAATTATAATAACGCTTTTTAAATTTTAATTATAATAATTTATATTATTTAAATTATAAAAAATATTTTATAATAATTAATAATATTAATATTTATAAATTATATAATAAAAATATTATAAACAAAAACCTACTAGCTTATTATTAATTAAATATATTATAAATATTATATAAATATTTTTAGCTTAAAGAATTTAATATTTTACGCTTTTTTAAAAAATAGTTTTTAGTTTTTAATATTATATTTAGTTATATTACTACGTTTATTTTAAATTTTAAAACTAATTATTTTATTAATTTATTTTATTATAAAATTATTAAATATATTTCTGTTTTTGTTAATAATATATTTTTAGTTATTAATATATTTTTATAACTAATTAAAAATATAAAAAATAAAATTAAAATTATATAAGTTAAATTAAATAAACTATAAATAAAAAATATATTATTTTTTTTAAAACTTTATAAAACTATTATAATAAAAATATTATTTTAGTTTTATATTAATAATTATTTATATTAAAATATTTTTAAAAATATATAATTTTAAAATATATAAAAAACAGCAGAAAAAATAATACTATTATTTGTTTTTAAAAATATTACTATTATATTAAATACTGCTATAAAAACTGCTAAATATTCTAGCTATATTTTTTTTAATATAAGCTATTTTTTAACGTTTAATAAATTTAATATACCCGGTTTTATACTATTTATTTTTATTAATTTAATAAAAACCTTTTTTATATTATTAATATTAATAAATTAACTAGTAGTTAATAATACTATTAATATAATAGCTAATAATATTAAATAATTATTAGTTAAAAAGTTAAAGAATATTATTATTATAAACTAGCTTATAATATTTATTTACTAGCTAAACAATAATTATTATAGCTTTAATAATAAAACTAATTTAATAATAATATTAATATTTTTTAGCTTTTTCCTGGTAAACTAAAAAAAAACTACTAATATTAAAAAAGTATAATATATAAAAACAAATTTTAAAAGCTAACTATATATTTAAGTTATATTTAATAATAAGTTTTTAAAAACCTATAACTTAAATTATTTTATTTTTATATTTATTAAAATCCTTTTATATAAATAAAAAAGCTTAATAAATATTACTATAAACTATTTTATAAATTATAATACTGCTAAAAAAATAAACTTTAATTTAAAAACATAAATTATATATTATTATATATATTTTTTAAATATTAATTATTAATAAATATTTTAATTAAGTTTTTATTAAGCTATATTAATATAAAAGTTATACTATAATTTATTTAGTTTTTTTTTTTTTATATTTAATTATTTTATAAAAAGTAATAATATATATATTAGTTTTATTTAATTAAAAAAATTTTTATTTAAATTAATTTAATAAATATATAACTTATTTTTAATATTTAAGTTATAAATAACCGCTTTTAAAAAATAATATAATATTTTTATAAATAATTTTTAAATAAAAAAACTACTATAAAAAATATTAATTTATAGCTAATAATAGCTTTTTTTTAAAAAAAAAAAATTTTATAGCGTTAAAAAATTTAAAGTATAGTTATTTATTATAGTTTATTTATAGTATAGTTTATAATAAACTTTAATAATTTAAATAACTTTATATATATTAAAATAAAATAAAAACTTCGCAGGTATTTATATTATTAATAATAACTTAATTAATTTAAAATTTATATATATAATATATTATTTATATTAAAAAAAGAAATAAACTAAAACCTTATTATTATAATATAATAGTTTTATTTATATATTAAAGTATATTTTTCGGAAATTATTAATATTAGCTTTTATAATAAAATATTTAGCTTTATTAATTAATTTTTTAGCTGTATTAAAATAAACAGCCGTAGCATGTTTTATTTATATAATATAATATAGCTTTTTAATAATATAAATATTAAACAAGCTGTTATATTTATATATAATAAAAATAACCTAGTAAAACTAATAAAGTTTTTTAAATAAATAAATAAATATTTTTTAAAAAAAGTTAATAAAGTTATTTTAAAATAATAAATAAATAAAAGTTATATATAAAATAAATTTTATAATAATTTTTTATTAAAAAATTAAATTACGGTAAAATAAAAAAATAAAATATATTTTATTATTATTAATATTTAAAAATATAAATATATATTAATATATTTAAAATATAAAAATATTAAAAATAAAAAATATTATTTAAAAACTTAATACTAGTTTAAATAATTATAAGCTTTAATATTATATATTTATATTAATAATAAA
This sequence comes from Xylaria longipes, assembly GCA_025201785.1. Classification (NCBI taxonomy): domain Eukaryota; kingdom Fungi; phylum Ascomycota; class Sordariomycetes; order Xylariales; family Xylariaceae; genus Xylaria; species Xylaria longipes. The sequence continues at coordinate 11,001 of MU620066.1, forward strand.
AATATTTTTTATATTAAATAAAATAACTATTATTATAATTAATATAATAAAATAATAACAGCAGCTTTTTAGTATAATTATAATTTTATTTTTATTTTTATAAAAATATAAATTTTATTATTAATATAATATATTATTAATTATATTATAAAGTTTATATTATTAATATTTTAATAATTAGCTTTTATTATTATATATTTAAATATATTTAAAAAAAACCTAGGCTTTATAAATATATAGCAGCTAAAGTTTAAAGTTAAAAATTTAATAATAAAAATTTTAAATAAAATATTCTCGGACTAAAAGTTTTTTTTTATTAAAATAATAAATTATATATTTAATTATAATATATATTATTTTTTTTAAAATATTTAAAAATAAATTTATATATTAATTTTATATTAAAAAATTATAAAAGCTTATTTAAACCTTTAACGTTAAGCAGCTAAGTTAAACAAAAAAACTTTAAAAAACTTGTTATTAAATAAAATATATTTATTTTAGCTAAAAAAAAATATTTGCTTAAATATCTTTTAAGCTTATAATATAAAAAATCTTTAGTTATAATATTTTTATTTATATAATTATATATTTTATATTTATATTATATTAAAGCTAAAAAATAAATAGCTTATAAACTATTACTACTTTAATAATAATTAAAATTATAGTTAATATTATTAACAAATTTAACGTTTTATAAAATTAATAATTTTAATTATTAATAATATTTTATTATTTAATAAATATAATAATATATTATATATATAATTATAAATAATAAAGCTTAATTTATTTATACTTTAAAAGCAATTTATAAAAGTTTTAACTATAAAGTTAAAATTATTATAAAAATAAAAAAAGTTTTAATATTTAAATAAGCTATAGTTTATTTATTTTAATTTTAATTTATTTTATAAACTAAAAAAAAATATAAAATATAATATAAAATAATAAAGTTTAAAAATAAACTATAACTTAAATATTAATAATAATAATATAAATATAGCATATAAATTTATTAATAAAAATAATAATAAAAAAAAAGCTAATAATTTTTTATATTAAAATATATTAATTATATTTATAAAAAGTTTATTAAATTAGTTTATATAATTATAAAAAATAAAAATTTTATTATTTAAATAAATAATAAATTTATATATTAAAACTAACTATATTATATACCTTAAGCTATTTAACTACTTTTTATTAAACAATTTTAATTTATATTATAAAATATTATTAATACTATAAAATAAAAACATAAAATAAATAAATTAAATATTTAATATAATAAAAAGTATTATTAAGCAATAAAAAGCAAAAACTAAGTTTTTAAATTAAAAAATATTATAAAACTTAATAAAAAAAAATAACTATAGTTTTACTAGGAATAAAACAAGTTTTATTATTATTTTTAAAAATAATTTTAATAAAAAACTATTTAAACTAAATAAAAACCTTATTTTAATTCTACGAATAAAATAACTATATAATTATAAATAATAATATATTTTTATATAATTTAATATTTTAATTAATATTAAAACTATATAATTTTATTTTAGCAAAATAATAATAAAAAAATATAAATTAAATTATAAATAAATAATAGTTTTTAATTTTATTTTATAATATTTAAATAAAATAAACTACTATTAAAAAAAAAAAAATAATATTATTAATATTAAAAATTAACATAATATTAACGCTAGTATTTATTTATAACTATACTTTTATTTTTTAAATAAAAATAATATAAAAAAAAATCATATTATTAAAGCTTTAATAATAGCATTAAAACATAAAAAATAATAAAAATATATATACTATATTATAATATTTAATTATATAAAGGTTAATATTAATAAAATAATAATATATTTTATATTAAAACTTATAATCTTTTATTTATCCGATTTAAATAATAACTTTATTATAGAAAAAAAACTTTTAAAAATAAAACATTAAATATAATAAATAACTAATATTTTAATAATTAATAAATATAATATAATATTTAAAGTTAATTTATAAAAAATAAATATATAGCTTAAATAAATATAAATATAAAATAAATATAG
>MU620067.1:0-12990 GCA_025201785.1 Xylaria longipes
AAACTAATTAGTATTAGTATGGAATTCTGTATACTAAACTAATTAGTATTAGTATGGGCTTATACTAAACTAAACTAACTAATTACCAACCCTGGGCTAGGGCGCTAGAGGGCTACCGGTACTGTAAGTAGAGGGCCAGGGGTCCCCTTTCCACTGTGCTGCACTGTATGATAGACCTGCAGTAGCAGCGCAATCTTGCATACTTAGTGCAGGTACCTAAGTAGGTATGCACCGTCATGTTCCGGGGCGGGCCAGACCATCAATATAGCAGGTCGGATTTGCGGCTATGAAGTTTTGATTTTTAACTCGGAAACTAGCCTTTTCTGGACAGCACCCTACTAAACTCTTGGCTGCTCCGATCTGCACCTAATTTGTATATGAATCAGAGCAGACCCTAGTTACACCCCATGACAGGATTTATACATACGGTCCTTTTTACAATAACACCTACCAAAAGCTACGAATTCGATTAGATAGACTGCAATTGATCGAATTAGCTGTATTCGATCGCATTAACTCAATCTGGTGATCTGAATCTATTAATACCTTTATTTTAGTGGCAACCACTGCTACTTTGTTGTACCTACAGATCACTTACACTTGCGACCGGTAAGTACCTAGGTAGCCAGACTGTTGTTTTCAGCCTCCCCACTACACCTATTACCCTTGCTGCGAATTCCATACAAATTGGGTTAGGATTAAAGCAGCCATCATGGGTGGGGTGGGAGTGGCCAGAAAAGGCTAGTTTCCGAGTTAAAAATCAATTCTTCATAGCCGCAAATCCGACTTGTCAATATAGCCATTCATCTTACACTGTACCGTGCCTGGCTACCTTGTTGGAAACAGTAGTGTATACCCTAGCGTCGGGACTCTGTCGGGACCAACTAAGTACCTAACTTAATCCTGACACGAGACCCGCCGAGCGAGGGAACGGCAAGGGGACGTCCCTCCTGGTCCAAAATGGAATAGAATGCTACTGTAGGTTACTAAGTATTGCAGGGGTGCCTCATTTCAATTATCTCCATTCCTCTTTCAACATTGATATCCGCCTCGCGAAAGAACACACAGAATAGTCGAATACAGACATACAACAGCTATGTCCAGCGCGAGCCTACGGTCACACCTGCAACGCGTGTAGCCCCGGTATCTACCAATTCGCGACGTTTGTGACGAGCCACGCCTCTGCTTCGAGTTCCCAGATGTACCACGCGAGGAGAGCGGCAACAATAGTGACAATCCGTGGGCCAGTATTACCTTCGCTTTAGCTGGCCGTCCCGGCGACCCTTCTGGACAGGATGACTTGGTAGAAGAAGCGGAAGCGGCTCTGTGGAAAGACAAAAAAGGGCATAAACGCAGGCGATTAAAGGAGTGCTAGGTGGTTGATAGTTAAACTGCCCCCCAGTTTTACTGTTATTTAGAGGATCAGGATACGCTGGAAGGTTATCTTATACCATAGAATAGTCGCGAGTTCCTGGCAGATGTAAACTGGGAATTGCTGAAGTTTGGGGTACGCCATGCTTCGAAGCCGACATTTGGCCTTTATTCCGACGTCGCTGCTACGGATCACGAGCATACCTACCTACCTACCTAGATAGGTAGGTATACTAGAACCAGTTCAGGTACGCCCCTATTCTCGGCTTGGGAGCATTCCCGTTCGTATATGCTTAGCCTTTGTGTGGTAGCTATGTTGCTGCACCGAAAACCAGCGTGCGTGGTGGTGATCGTTACCGTCAGGTAATGGCCATGACCGTTAGAACGGTTATCCATGCCAGGATTGCTTGTAGAACGGAAGCCTGCCAGCCAAGCCTTCGTGATTTAAGTATTACATGAAAGGTTCCCAGATGCTGGTTCGCCAGACAAATTAGCTGTGAAGAATAGAGCACAGCCAAGTCTGGCGTCTGGTTTCAAAGTAATCGATATTCGTTCTATCCTCTCTGACTAACACCACGATTCAAAGTGTTATCACCTCAAATCTTACGACTACTCTTGCCTAGTCTTGCACGTTGATCTAACTAGATGTAACAGCGAACGCTGCGGAGAGCAACATGTTCGAAATCGGGATCAGATCAACCCTAGACTCAATGTTACTTTCCTCCTGTATGGTCGGTCGCGCATGTCCCACCCAATTAAGTCATTCCCCCCACGGTATGAGTGCATGTATGGAGTGCGTTTAGACGGGGACGACTCTACCTTGCTCAGTCGTCGCTACTGGTGTTTACAGCATGCTATGCGCGGCAGTGTGTGTGCTACGTGGCAATTGACCTGGCACGTCGTTTGCGACATACACGATGCGATGTGTATCTTGCTTTCGCGGAATGTCGCAGACGGTTACCGATCAGATCCGGGCGGGTATGTACTGACTGCCCTGAGGAAGACGAGATGAGATATTAGTTTGAAAGGGAGGCGTAGATGGTTTATATCGTTGTTCGAAAGATGCGAGGTGGTCGACCCAGTATCGCCCACTCCCCCTTCGATCGTGGCAACTGTAAACCCAGTTGTGAGAAGTGGCATTACCACGACGAAATAAAAAACGATGGGTTCCTTAAGCCTAGGTGCCAGACCCATGCACCCAGCCCCGAAAAAGCATATAAGCGACCACTCCGCCGCCAACGTTAGTTACTCTGTCTTGTAGACCGCGAAATATGCCCACTCTCAGGCGGTGGAGTAACTACACTATCAAGTGACTTGAGTGAGGGTCTAAGATATCTCGGGAACCATCCCGCCACGCCAGCGCCATGACGCAGGGCCGGTACCTAGCATCGGGGCAGTCTCCTGACCAAATGGATATTTACGGTCCTTTCAGCCAGGCTTCTCAAGCCAATGAACGATGAAATACGAAATGTATAGAGAGAATGCAGCCAGTAGCAAGCCTCGCCCACACGCTCCTGTGGCGGGCGTTGATGGTCGGGCACGTGTTTGCTATGACGGGAAAGTAAATTCACAACGACAAACTTTGTCTATGCATGATTTCTGCTATCGCTAGTGAAGCCATGTGTATGTAAACTCGAGGCAGCTTTTCAGACTTCCTCAGTTACAAGTACGAAGTCCGACAAAGCGCACGATGGGCTTTTAGGCTTGGGGTATGTATTCTTTTGGCTAGTATTCGCTACTGCTGAAGGTAATCTGTAAACCGGTTTAAACCAAGGGGATGTTATCTGGGTTCCGCAGAGCAACACAACCAGAAGGAAGATTAGGTATACTCGCAATTTGACTAAGAACAGTTCTATGTTAGCTAATATGAAGTGCCATGTGCGAGACGTCATAGATCTTCTGATCGAAAACTCTGGTATTGATAGTATGTCGAATACCCTCCTCAACTACCTCTCCACTCATAATGAAAACACTATTCGCCCTCTTAGTAGCCAGCAGAGTTGGGCAGACGTCGTATCATGTCTGAATGTTGCTCCTCGATTGCTATCATCTGCGTGGAGGGGTTCTCGTTTTCTTAGTCGTGGATTGGATGTTATTTCTAAGCGTCTATACCCGCCAATATAGAGCACCACCCGATTATTCTCCTAGTATAGCAGCTCGTATAAGAAACTAAGCGTTCTGCCTGTTTTTGCCTATAGATAGGTAGTCAGCCAACCCATCTTAATATACTACCTACTCTATTACCATATTGAGACCAGTGCCGCGTGCGTAGGGTACTAATCTCACGAGGATTAGTAAATACCGCTCTTCTCAAGGCCTTATATTCTCTTATTTATTCGTTGTGTTTGGTAGGCATCGATCTTTTGGTTGCTGTAAAGTTTAAACCATATATAGTTCTTCAGCTTAGAGTAGAGATTGACCACAATAGTTTTTTGCTTGTATTTGTATATAAGTGAAGAGAGAGATACAAGACTTAAGTAGCCGTTAGTTAATCTGATGCTAGAATATCGGTTGACTCTCAAGGGTATAAACCCAAGTATCTCTACCGGTTAGACACGGGCCTATCAATTACCTGAGGCAGGATGTTATGTAGTTTCGTGGGCGCTGATGAATCCTCATAAAGAAGTAACGTAAATGCGATACAGCTGGGGGTCATTGTGGGAAATCATTTCAATCAGCCGCTCACGAGGCATGGCAAGACGTTTATTTACGTGTAAGTGAGGTCTAACTGGTAGAGGTGTGAAATAGCGAAGGGTTTAGCAGCATTCCTAGGCGAGAACTAGATCTATCTTAGATTCAGAAACTAAACAAAGCAACAAATTCCCGTACCACTACTTTTCAGGTATTTTCACCCTCCTGTGTTGTCTACTTTCCTTGTCTAGTGCTTCCGCGCCGTGATTGTCGTTGTCATGATATTTGATTGCCACCATTACGCTAGAAGCGTCGTCTGCCTGCCTGCCCGCAAGGTTCCGGGGCTGTTCGATTGTCCGATAGCCTTGTCCTGTCGTCTGTAGAGGCCATTCGCAATCCATCAATACCAGTGTAGAGGGCCTGCTTCACACCGAGGCGTACCACCTCGTCGATTGGGCGTGTTCAGTACAACGACGCAATCCCAATAGATGATATCAACGAGGAGACCGCGGAGGAAATGGCAGTGGGACGTTTTTGTTGTGCGTGCGACCATTCTGCCCGACGTATCGGCGGTGGGCCAAACCACGCCGACTAGCCGGAAGCTTATATGTAGGCGTCAAAGATGAAGTACTCCGAGCTGATTCGTATGTAATTCCGGATGGAGGCGTTCCGTCGTATACGTACTTAATACAACGATTCTGTCTGTGTAGGGATAGGTTTGAAGCGTCGTGTCGTGTTCGAACTAAATAGGATACCCTAGATAGGGCCTATTGTGACCTGTCTGAAAAATATGACTTTCAATCCTGGAATAGAAGTACTCCGATGTAAAATCGCTGGCCTGCCTGGACATGGCCTCACAGAGTAAAGACGCCTGGCAGCCTCCTATGCAAGATATAGTTCGTTACAAGACGAAGGAGATATATAGACCGGTGGTCGTGAATTCGTGGGCAGATCTCGTTAAGTCGGGAGATAGTCTCGATTGGTGTTTATAAGATGTTCAGTGCATGCGTCAATAGGGGACCGACTATCCGAGAATCCAACGCAATATGCCTCTAGAGAACGCCATTAATCATGTATGTAATAATGACTATAATTCCTCTTTGACGAATTCCTCCTCACTACCTTCGCCCTCTCCCTTGCCCTTAGCCTGGCTTTCGTCTGTCTTCCCCCCTTTTTTACCATTTCCCTTGGCGTCGTTCTTATCCTCGTCGTCGTCAATCATTCCAACCAGCTCTCTATTATTACCCGGTAATTCGACCATCCTGAGCTGCCAGCCTCTGTCCCCGGCTAATTTCTGGATTTCCTTTCTTAGATTGTCGATGACCTCAGGGCTGAGGTCCAGCTCCTGGAGCTGCTCCTCGGTCATGATGTTGACCTCACCACCCTCGTCTTTGCCGGTTGCCGACGCAATGATCTCGACCAGCTTGTTGAGACCGCCGCCCACAGCACTGCGGAAATTCCTGGGCGGTGACAGCTTCGGTGCTTCCTTGCCATCCTCCCCTTTGCCGAGCAGTTGTCGGCCACCAATGACGACGCCTCCGATGACAACGGGGGCTTTGGCGGCTTCCTTGGCGCGACTAGCCATGGCGGCCTGTGCTTCGAGGGTCTTGCGCGCATGCCAATCGGCCTGGGCGGACTCGGACACGATGGCCCTGCAACTAATGATGTTGGCCCTCTCCTCCTTGGGCGGCTGGAAGGCGACATCGACACAGAGGCGGGGCGTGTTGACCATCATCAGGTACGAACACGTGGTTACCTCCTTAATCCAACCAATGCGGTCCTGGGTGCTCTCGGGGCTGCAGTGGTACTGGATCTCTATAGTACGTTCGCGACCCGTCAAGTCGCAGACGGTTCCATCGCCCATCCTCTGCACCAGATACCGTTGGTCCCCCTTGACTTGAAGATCGGTGTTGGGTGGTGGCGGGGCAGCGGCGGGGGCGGCAGGGGGATCCTGGTCGTTCTGTTCCCGACGCTGGCGGTACTGCTGTTGCTGCTGGCCACGGCGCGTTCCTCGCGACGCCACATGGGGGTCGGGGACCCTGCCGAGCACGTACTCGGCGGTGTTGACGTCGCGCATGGGCGGGCCGCTCTTGACGCTGGAGGCGATGGCGTGGAACTGGACGACATCCTGGCCGTAGCAGAAGCGGTAGCTCCACCAGCCCGACATGTAGTAGAGACACGTGCCGTCCAGTTCGTTGATCAGGTCCCAGCCATGGGCCGAGGCGCGGGCGAGTTCGCGGGCCTCCTCAGCCTTGGCGAGCTCGGTGGCGGTCTTGTTCGGGGCGGGGGCGGGCTCGATGACGGGGATGGCGCACAGGTAGCGGTGCGGCGGCATGCTCATGATCTCGTACGACTCGGCGAGGTCGGTCTGGCGGGCGAGCCCGGCATCGTAGCTGGGGTGGGCGTCGGGGCTGTCGAGGAGGGCCTGGGCGGCGGATGCGGAGACGTAGGTGTCGGAGATGACGACTTCGAACTGGGGATAGGCGAGGAGGTCGTGGTGGACGCTGAACCCGGGCTGGCGGGCGCGGCCGAGCTGGGCCCAGGTCCAGGCGGCCCAGAGCGCGTGAAGACGGCGCATCGTGGCGCTCTACTCGGGGCTGCTATCACATGGAAAGGGAACGACGTGTAGTCTCGATGTGGCCGGCCGATCGGGCTAGCGCGGCGTAGCCATCCGTTGTGTCAGGGTTGGGAATGGGGATGGGGATGGGAATGGGAATGGGAATGGGGATGGGAATGTGGATGGCAGTGGCAATAGCAATGGCAATGGCAATGGGAGGTAGGCAATTGAAGGTGGTGGTGGCCTGTCGAGCAGTACCTGTACCTGTGTAAGTAAAGTTGTTGTTGACAGTTGACACCTTTCAGCAACACTATCGGGAAGCTTGCATCAGCCTCTTAGGTGGCATCATTGGTCGGTGGTGGCCAGCACCGATGTCCCGGGCATCGCATCTCCCCGACACGTCCAAGCCCTGGCAGTTGTGGATCTCTGCCAAGCCACAAGTGACATCTGGCAGCTTGTATCCGTCCTGATCGGCGCAGGCACTCGCTCTTAACGTGGTACTAGTTGTCAGAATTAAGCGATTCTAATTAAATATATATTTTATTATGCCTAAGTTTTTAGCAAAAAAAGTATAACTAAATAAAATAAAAGTTTTTTTAAATTAAAATTTTAGCTAGGAAATTTTTAGTTGTTTATTATAAAAGTGCATTTATGGTTTTATATAGTAAATTTTAAATTTATATATTAATTATAAGCTAAAGAAAAAAAATAGCTTTAAAAGCTTTAATTTTTAGCAGTAAACTATTTAAATAATTTATATTTAAATATATATATAAGTAAGCTATAACATTAGCTATAACTTAATTATATATATTATATTTATATATATAAGCTAATTATTTACTATTAAAGCTGCTAGCTATAACTACTCCCTTAGCTTTTTTTATTATAAAAAATTAAATATAAAATATTAATAAACTATTATTATATAAAAAGCTTAATTGTTATAACTTTTATTTTTAAAACATATATAATTTTTATAAAATAATAAACTATAAGCTTTTATTTTATATATAACAAAGCTATATTTTTTATAATAATAGTTGTTTTAACGCTTTTAATTTTTTTTATATATAAAATTAAATATTATTTAGCTTTTTAATATTTAAATAAATATAATATTAAAAAAATTAACTAGGTTAATATTTATAAATTTTTTTAAAGCTAACTTAATAAATATAATATTTTTAATTTTAATTTTATTTAAGTTTATAAACGTAGTATTTTTAAAATAACTAGTTTAGTTATAATTTTAGCTATTTAATTTATATTTTTATTTAAAACCATTTTTAAAACAAAATAAAAAGCTTATAAAAATATTATATTTATTAAAAAAAGTTTTATAATTATTAATTTTAATTTATAACTTATTAAAAATAACCGCGCGTAAATTTTAAATATAAAAAATATTAAATTATACTAAATATTTATATTTTAGCTAATTTTTTTTTAAATTATAAAAAATATATATATTATATTATAAATTTTTTTTTATTAATTTAAGTTTATATTAAAGGCTTTTTTAACCTAGGGGTAAAAAAGCTTAAGTTTTTAAAACCTTTTATTTAATAAAACCTTTTTTTTTATTATTACTTATTATTTATTAATTATTATTTACTATTTATTAAATATATATAATATTATAACTAATAATTAAAACAATAACTAAAATAATAACTATATAAAATATAAATAATTTATTAGTTTTTTTTTTTTAAACAGCTATAAAAGCTTAATAAAAAGAACAAAAATATACTAGCTACTTTTTAAACAGCCGCGTTATTTGTTTAAAAAAAACGTAAGCAAATTTTTATTAAAAAATAAAAATTAAGCCTAAATAATTAATATAATTTATTTAACTAGCTAATAATTATTATTATTATTATTTATATTAAATTTATTTATTAATTATTATATTATTTATATAAAGTTTTTTTATATAAATTTAATAATTAGTTTATTTTTTATATTAATTATTAATTTAAATTTAATAAATTTAAGTTTATATAAAAATATTTAAAATTAAAACAGGTATAAAATTAAACAAGTTTAAAATAATTAATATATAAATATAAAACTAAATAGGTTAAAAATAATTAATATATAGGTATAAAACTAAATAAGTTAAAAATAATTAGTATATAAATATAAAACTAAACAGGTTAAAAATAATTAATATATAAGTATAAAATTAAATAAGTTAAAAATAATCGGTATAATTATTACGCGAATAATTTAATAGCTTTTTTTTTTAAATAACTATAAAAGTTTAATAAAAAAAACAAAAATATATTAACTATTTTTTAAACAGCCGCGCTATTTGTTTAAAAAAAGCATAAACAGATTTTTATTAAAAAATAAAAATTAAACCTAAGTAATTAATATAATTTGTTTAACCAGCTAATAATTATTATTATTATTATTTATATTAAATTTATTTATTAATTATTATATTATTTATATAAATTTTTTTCGTACGGATTTAATAACTAGTTTATTTTTTATATTAATTATTAATTTAAATTTAATATATTTAAGTTTATATAAAAATATTTAAAATTAAAATAAATATAAAACTAAATAAGTTTAAAATAATTAATATAATCATTATTAAAAATAGTAGTAAAAACTTATTTATTAAGTTTAAAGCTTTTTTAAATATATTATATAATTAAAACTAAAGTTAGTTATATAAAGTAATATATTAATTATTAATAAATATAAAAATAAAATTTAGTTTATGTTTTACCGGCGTTATTTTTAAAAAATCTTTCTAGCTATATAAAATAATTTATTAACTATAATAAATAATTATTAGTTTTTGCTTTAGGTTAAAAAAATATATTATAATATTAAAATTTTTAAAATAATTTTTAACTTAAGTAAAATTAAAGTTTTTTTAAATATTTTATATAATTAAAGCTAAAACTAGCTATATAAAATAATTTATTAATTATTAATAAATATAAAAATAAAACTTAGCTTATGCTTTGTTAGCGTTATTTTTTAAAGATTTTTTTAGCTATATAAAATAATTTATTAGCTATAGTAAATAATTATTAGTTTTTATTTTAGGTTAATAAAATATATTATAATATTAAAATTTTTAAAACAATTTTTAACTTAAATAAAATTAAAAAAGTTTTATAATAAATATAAGCTGCTAGTTATTTTAAAGCTAAAACTTTAATAAATATATTAAATATATTAAAAATATTAAATATATTAAAAATATTAAATAAAGTAGTTTATATATATATATAAATAAAAAAGAAAGAAAAAGTAATAAATATATAATAATAATTATATGTTTATTTATACTTAAAATAAAAAGTAGATTTATTTATACGTATTTATTTAATAATTAATTGTTGTTTATTTATACCGGAATATTAAATATAGCTACGTGTATATAATAAAAGTTAATAATTATAAGGGGGTTTTTTAAATAAAAAAGCAAAATTTTTTATTTAAGCAATTAAAAATTTCCTAGCTAAAATTTCAAACTAAAAAAACCTTTGTTTTATTTAGTTATACTTTTTTTGTTAAAAACTTAAGTATAATATTTTTATAATTTTATTAAAATTATTATAAATTTAATTAAATATTAATATAATTATAATAAAATCTTATTTATTAAATTATATATATATAAAAATAAGTTTTATAATTTATTAAACTTTTTATTTAAGTTTTTTTTATATATAAATAAACTTAACTTTATTTAAACTAATTATATTATTATTAATATATAATTTATTTTTAAATAAAAATAACTATATATTAAATTTAGCTAAGCTAAATAAAATAAAAATTTAAATAAAATTAAATAAAGTTTTTATATAAAAATTATAGTAATACAGCTATTTAAAATAACTTAAAATTAAACAATTTTATTTATATAGTTTTAACGGATTAAAATAATCTCGGCTGTAAATTAGTTTAAAAAACTATTTTTAACGTTTTAAATAACTATTTAAATAAAGTTTTAAATATATTAAACAATAAGCCTAGCTTATAGTTAAGCTATTAAAAAAAGTATAACTATAAATTAAAATAAAATAATTTTTAATATAAAATTAAACGTTTTATACTTTTAAATATAAAAATAAAAATAATAAGTTAAAATTAAAAGCAGGTAAAAAACTATAAAAATAAATCTAAGCAAAAAGTCGGTTAAACTATTTATAAAATTTAAAAAAATATACTTATAAGTTAAAAATATATATAATTTATATAAAAAGTATACTATAAAGTATTTTTTAAAAAGAATAAGCTAATTAAAAAGTTAGTTATAAATAAAAAACTATAAAAGCTTTAAAATAAAAAATAAAAGTAGCTATATAAAATAGCTATTATATAAACTTTTATAAAGTTATTTATAAGCTTTTAAAAACTATAATTAATTATTTTATATAAAAATATATAAATAAATTAGTTTTAAATATTTTATTTTATTAATAAAAGTTATTTAATAAAAAATAAATATAATAAATTAATTATTAACAACGTTTAAAAAAACTTATAATTATTATAAAAATATATTTATAGTTTTAGATAATAAATTTTAAATTTATATATTAATTATAAGCTAGAAAAAAAATTAACTTTAAAGGCTTTAATTTCTAGCAGTAAACTATTTAAATAATTTATATTTAAATATATATATAAGTAAGCTATAGCACTAGCTACAACTTAGCCACATATACTACACTTATATATACGGGCCAACTATTTACTACTAAGGCTGCTAGCTATAACTTTTTTTAAATAAAAACTTTTATTTTTTTAATTAAAAACTTTTTTATAATTATTAGCTTTTATTATATATACGCGGTTATATTTAATATTTTAATATAAATAAATAATAATTAATTATTAAATAAATATATATAAATAATTATATAATTATTATTATATATTTTTTATTTATTTAATATATTTATTAAAGTTTTAGCTTTAATATAGCTAACAGCTTATATTTATTATACAACTTCTTTAATTTTATTTAAGTTAAAAATTATTTTAAAAATTTTAATATTATAATAATTTCTTTTTTACTTAAAATAAAAACTAATACTTACGGGCTAGCTAGTTAACTTTAATAAATGGCTTTTATAAAGCTTACTTTTAATGATATAATTAGCTATTTATACGTATAAGAATATTTACTTATATAATTTTTACTGTAAATATCTTTTTCTTTTCTTATCCTTTAATTAATATATAAATAAAACATTAACTAAAAGCTTTACTTTTATAAAAAACATTAAATATAACATTAATAATTATTTATTATAATTAATAAATTATTTTATATAGCTAACTTTAGTTTTAATAATATAAAATATTTAAAAAAATAATAATTAATAAATTATTTTATATAGCTAGAAAAGTTTTTAAAAAATAACGCTAGTAAAGTATAAGCTAAGTTTAATTTTTATATTTATTATTAATTAATAAATTATTTCATATAGCTAACTTTAGTTTTAATTATATAAAATATTTAAAAAAAGCTTTAAGCTTAATAAATAAATTATTATTATTATTTTTAATAATAATTATATTAATTATTTTAAATATATTTAGTTTTATATTTGTTTTAATTTTAAATATTTTTATATAAACTTAAATTTATTAAGCTTAAAAAAACAATGTTAGCAGAATAAAAGCTAAGTTTTATTTTTACATTTATTAATAATTAATAAATTATATTATATAATTAGTTTTAGTTTTAATTATATTAAATAATTAAAAAAAAAAGCTTTAGGTTTAAAAAATAAGTTTTTATTATTATTTTTAATAATAATTATATTAATTATTTTAAACTTATTTAATATTATATTTGTTGTAATTTTAAATATTTTTATATAAACTTAAATTTAATAAGTTTAAATTAATAATTAATATAAAAAATAAACTAATTATTAAATTTATATAAAAACGATTTATATAAATAATATAACAATTAATAAATAAATTTAATATAAATAATAATAATAATAATAATTAGTTAATTAAATAAATTATATTAATTATTTAAGTTTAAGTTTTATTTTTTTATAAGGATTTATTTATATTTTTTTAAACAAATAATATAGCTGTTTAAAAAATAGCTAGTATATTTTTGTTTTTTATTAAGTTTTTATAATTATTTAAAAAAAAACTAATAAATTATTTATATTTTACGTAGTTATTATTTTAATTATTATTTTAATTATTAGTTATAATATTATATATATTTAATAAATAATAAATAATAAATAATAAATAATAAATAATAAATAATAAATAATAAATAATAAATAATAAATAATAAATAATAAATAATAAATAATAAATAATAAATAATAAATAATAAATAATAAATAATAAATAATAAATAATAAATAATAAATAATAAATAATAAATAATAAATAATAAATAATAA
>MU620068.1:0-12934 GCA_025201785.1 Xylaria longipes
ATTATAAAATATAATATTAAGTTTAATTAAAATATTTAAATAATTAATTTATTAATTTATAATATTAAAGTTTTAAATTTAAAAAAAATTATAAACGTTTTAAAATATTAAATATTATATTAAAATAAATTATTATAATTATATATATAATTAACTTTATTTATTTTAATAAAAAAATATTTTTTATTTAATAATAAATTATTTATAAAATAAAAGTTTTATTATTATTATTAAAATATAAAATATAAATAAAAATATAATTTTTAGTTTAAAATTGTTTTTTAAATATAAAGTTAAAAATAATTAAATTAGTTATTTTTAATATTTTTAAATAATATTAACTTTTAAAAACTTTTAAAAATTATTATTATTAATTATTTAATAAACTTGTTTAAATTATTTTTTAATTTTTTAAATAAAAATATTTTAGTTTTTTTTATAAACTATAATATTATTTTTTATATAAATAATAATAAAACTTATATAAAACTTTTTTAAACTTTAAAATAATTTAAAACCTTTTATAAATAAAAAATATTTATATATTAAAATTTTTATTAAAGTTTAAAATTAAACTTAACTATAATAATTATCACTATTTTACACTATTTTTAAATAAAAATTAATATATATATAATTTTTTAAATCTTTTATAACTATTAATTTTTTAAAATTATTAATTTTATTTTATATTTTAAATAATAGCTATATTAATTAAATTTATATATTAATATTTTTATATAGTTAAATATTAGCTTATTTTAAATAATATTTATATTAATTTTAGTTTATAAATTTATTTTATAATAATTTTATAAATAGTTTTTAATTTTTTAAAGCTTTTATTTATAAAATATTGTTTAAAACTTTAATAAAATTTAAGCTAAAAAAATAACCTTTTTTAATATAGTTTTTATTTATTTTCAATATATTTAAAAAAAGTATTTTTATTTATATATAAAAAATTTAAAACTTTAGTTTTTTTATTTTTTATATATTTATTAAAATAGCTTATAAATTATTTTAATAATTTAATTATTAAAATTTGTTTTATTATTATATTATTTTATATTTTTAAAATATTTAAATATTTATATAAAAATATTCTTTTTAATAGTTTTTATATAATTTAAAACTAATATTATATTTATATATTTATATAAATAAAGCTTTAATAATATTTATTATATTATATTAAAATTTATAAAAAAAAAACAAAAAACAAAAAATCTAGCTATAAAATATTTATATTAAATAATTTATATATATAAAGTATAAAGTATAAAAAAGCTAATAAATAATTAATAATAACTAGTAGTAAATATATTAAATATAATAGCTAGTATAAAGTAAAGCTATTAGCTAACTTATTATAAATTATTAAACTATAATTAACTTTTAAAAAAAAAAATAACTTGTTTATAAAATATAGTTTTAATTAAAAAACCTTATTAAAAATTAAATAAATAGTTGAATTATTTTTTAATAAAACAAATTTATTTTAAGTTTTTATTAATATAGTTTTTTAATTTTTTAATATATTAATTAAATTTTTTTAAATTAAATTATTTTATATATATTTATATTTTTTAATTTTTTGTTTTATATTTATATTTTATTATTATTTAAATATAATTTATTAAAGTTGTTTTTTATATTATATTTAGCTATAAATTTAATTTTATTAATAGTTTAATAAAGTTAAAATTTATATTATAAAATTTTTTTAAAACTTTTATATTATTTTTAAAGTTTTTTATAAAATATTTTTATTATTTATTTTTTTATTTTTTTAATTTATATAATATTATAATTTATAATAATAAACTTTTAATATATAAATAAATTTTATAATAAATTTTTAGTTTTTTTTTTAGTTTTATTATTTTATTATTAAATTTTTTAGCTTTTTATTTTAATAATAAATTATTAAAATATTTATATAGCTTATTTATATAATAATAATTTAATATTTTTTATAAAAATAAAACGTTTAAAATAAATATATTTTTATTATATTTAAAGATTTTATATTTTTTTTTAGTTATAAAATAATTAAATTTATTATAAAATTAATTTATATTTTATAAATATTATATTTTTAATATTAATAGATTATTATTAATATTATAGTTTAAATTATAATAATCTTTATTTATTTAATATATTATATATTTTTAAATATATAATAATAATACTTTTATTAATTTTATAAATATATTATTTTTTATATTTTATTTTAAGTTTTTTTATAAAAGCTTTGTTTTTATATCAATAAGCTTTTTAATTTATTATATATAATCCCCTTTTTTTAATTAAAATAAAAAAATATAATAAAATATATTTTTATTTTATAAACAAATTATTTTATAAATTTATATAATAATAACTTTTTTATATAATTTATAATAAATATATTTTTTAAAGAATTATTTTAATAATAATTTATATAAAGTTATAATTTTAAATTTAAATATTTATTTTATTATTTTATAATATTTTATAAAAATAAAAATATAATATATTTTTATTCGTTTATATAATTTATTTATAAAACTAAAAATAAACTATAGTTTATATTTAAAAATTAAAGTTATAAATATATTAAATATTTTAAATAGTTTTTTATAATATATTTTAGCTATATTTTTAACTATAGTATATATTATATAAAAAATAATTTAAGTTTTTTTTTTAGTTAATTTATTATAATTAAAGTATTATTATAATTATATTTAATTTTAAATGTTTATTTAAAGTTTATTATTAAATAATACTATATATAATTATAAATAAATAAAGAACTAAGTTTTTTTAAAGTTTTATTTTTTTATATGTTAATTAATTTATATTTTATATAATTAAATATATATATTTTATAATTTTTTATATATTTTAACTATTAATAATATTTTATTTTTTGTTTTTTTGTTTTATATTTATTAAAATATATTATAATTATATAATTATATATTTTTTATATAATATATATTTATAAAGATAAAAAACTAAATATAATAAACCTTTTTTTATATATAATTAATTTATTTTTAAAAAATTTATAAGTTATTTTTACGTTAATTTTAAGTTTTTTTTAATAAATTTTAATATTAATATTTTATAGTTTTTTTAAAAAGTTTGTTTTATTAATTAATATTTATTTTATTTTTTAAGTTTTATTAATAATTTAAATATAAATATAAAATTTATTATTATAAAGCTTTAAATTTATATAAAAGTTTTAATTATATTATTAATAAATAAATAAATAAAATTAATATTAAGGTTTTTTGTTTTTATTATATTATTAAACTTTTTTTTATAATAATATATTAATTAAAGAAATTTTCTTTTTAAATAATAAATAATAAAAGAAATTTATATAAAAAGAATTAATTTATTTAATTTATTATAAATTTAAAAGTTTGTTAATATTAAAATATTTTAAAGTTTAATAATTATTAATAATTAAAAAATGTTTTTTTAATTTATTAATTAATTTAAGTTTTTATTTGTTTAATATTAAAACTATTATTAATATTTTTTATTATATATATTATAATTTAATTTAATATTATAAAAAGCTTTAAAAAAATATATTATAAAATATTTTTTATTTTTATATTTTTATATTATACTTTTAATAATTATATTATTAAAAATATTAGTTTTTATTTAATAAAAAAGTTATATTTATAATATTATAATATAAAATAAAAATAAAATATTTTTATTTATTTATTAAATAATTTATTATATATATTATTTTATTTTAATAATACTTTTATTTTATTTATTATTTTAATAATATTATTATTTAATTATAATTATATATAAAATTTTAAAAAAATTTATATATTTTTTATAATAATAAATAATCTTTAATTATATTTTATTTTTAATATTTATATATAACTTTATATTTTTTAAATATTATAAAATTAATTTTATATATTTATAATAATTATTTAAATAATTTAAATAAATAAAAATTTATAAAATAATTAAATAAAATATTATTAATATATTATAAAAATTTTAAACGTTTATTTATAAGTTTAACTAATAATATTTTATAATAATAAATATTATATTATATATAAAAAATTATTAAGTTTATATTTTTTAAACATATTTTTATATAATAAAAAACTTATTATATATATATTTTAATAAAAACTTTAGCTTAAACTATATAAAATAAAGTTTTTTTAATATAAAATAATATATAAATTCTTTTATAATATATTTATTTAATTTTTAATAATTTAATTAAAAGTAAAATTTATTATTTTATTTATATATAAATAAAATAAAAAATATTTAAAATATTAAATAATTAAAAAATATAATATTATATATATAAATAAAATAAAATAAAAAGTTTTATATATTAATTTATTTAATTTACTAGCTTAATATATATAAAAAAAGCTTTTAAACGTAAAATTTTTTTATAAAAAAAAAATTTTATAAATATATATTATTTATTTTATTAAGCTTTAAAAGTAATTAAACTATTTTTTAATTATTAATATTATACATATATTATTATATAAAAATAACTTTATAAGTAGTTAATTTTAATATTATAATACTAGCTTTTTTTTAATTATAATATATTTTTATATAATTATTAAATAATTTAAAAATTTAAAAAAAAAAAAAAATTATAAACTATAATATATAATTAATTTATAATTAAAAAAATTAAATATTAATAAATTAAACTATTATAATAAATATAATAAAAATAGCAGGTTTAAACATTTAATTTACTTATTATTAAAAGCTAATATTTTATATAAAGAAAAAAAGAAAAAAAAAACGTAATAAGTATAGGAATTTACACTTAAATATATAGCCCGCGAAAGTATTTACTATAGCAGTTGCCTAGTAAATACTAGCTAGTGAATATTATAGCCCCTGTATAAACCACTAGCCACCCTAGCCACACTAGCTATACTAGCTATACTAGTGCTTAAGCTATAATATTATAACGCATAAGCTATAACAACTATTCGCTTTTAAAAAAATATTTTTTATTTATTATATAAAGGTTATATAATAATATAATATATATTATATATAAAAAAAAGTTAATATATAGTTTTTTTTTATATATATTAATTTTTATTTATTATTTAAAAATTTTTATTTAAAATTAAATAAAATATATAATTTTAATATTTATATTTAAAAATAAACTATTTTTTACTATTTTTTTTTTTTTTTTTTTTTTAAACTTAAAAATATAAATATATATATATATATATATATTTATTATATATATATTTTAAATATTATTTTAAAATTATATTAATTAAAAAATAATAATTATTATATATAAAATATTTTTATTATTTTAAATATTATATTAATAATAAAACTATTAAATAAAAAAAATAATATTAATAATAATAATAAAATAATTGCTATTATTTTTATTATTATTTTTATTTATTTATATATTTTATTATTTATTTTAAATAATATTTTATAGTTTTAAAAGCTTTTTTATTTAAAAAGAAATAATTATATAAAAGTTTAAAGTTTTTTAATTAATAACTAAGTTTATTAAAAACTTATATAAACTTTTTATATAAATATATATATATATATATAATTTTTTTTTATATATAAATAATTTATTATATATTATTAAACTAATATATTTTATTATATTATAAATTAAAAAAACTATTATTTATATTATTTTATTATATAATATTTTATTTAAAATATTAAATATTAATAATTTTATTAATATTTAAATAAAGTTTATTTTTTATAAAAAATAATTATTTTATTATATATAAATAATATTTAAAATAGTTATTAATATTATATTAAATTATTATTTATAAATTATTATTAAGTTTTTAAATTTTAAAAAAATATATATATTATTTATATTTAATTATTATATAATATGAAATATTTTTAATATAATTAAAAAAATAAAAAAGTTTTAATTTTATATTTTAATTTTTTAAAGTATAAATAAAATATTTTTTATTATTTTTTATATTTTTAATTTTTTTAATATTTATATATAATATTTGTTTTTTTATAGTTTTTTAATAAATATTTTAATTTATATAAATAATTTATTAATAAAAACTAAAGTTTTAAATATTTAATTTAATATATAGTTTATAAATATATTTATTAAATTATTTTTATTATTAATTTAATATATTTAAAATTTTTTTTTTATATAATATTTAAAAAAATATAATTTAAATTATTAATTTTTTTTATATTATTTTTAGCTTAATTAAAAAATAATATAATAATTTAAAGTTTATATATAAAATAATAAATATTAATAATTATTTAACTATTTTTAAAACTTTTTAAAAAATTATATAAAAAATAATAATATTATTAAAACTATTTATTATATTATATAATTTATTAAATAAAATATTATAAATAATTTATTTATATTTATTTAAAATTTAATATATAATATTATTTTTAATTTTAAAATTTAAATATATTAAATTTTTTATATAAGTTTTTATTATTAATATAATAATTTATTTAAACTATAAAATTATATTTATATTATTTATAAATAATTTATTTATAAAAATAAATAATTTTATATAATAAAAATAAAAATAAAAATTTATAAAGTTTTATAATAAATTATTTTTTTATTATTTAATTTATTTATTTAACGTTTTAATATTATTTAATTATAATTTAATTATTTAATCTATAATAATAAAGTTATATATAATTTTTAATTAATATATATTATTAATATAAGTTTTTTAAACTTATTAAAATATATAAGCTTAAATAAAGCTTTATATATAATATAAACCTTTAAAGGGTTTATATTATAAAACAGCTATTATAAATGGCTTTACTTTAAAAAAATAGCCACTTAGCAATAGTTGTTTTATAATCTTAAGTAGTAGAATAAATATATATTTTTCTAGCTTTATTAAAAAAAAAAATTTTTTTTTTTTTTAATATTTATATTTTTATTTTACTACCTTAGTTAACTTTATTAATATATAAAAGTTAATTTTAACTATATTTTTAGCTTAAAACTTTTAAGTTAATATAATATTATATTTATATATAAATTTTTTTTTATTATAAAACTTAATTAAATAATTAAAAAATAAAATTCTTTTTAGCTTTATATAAAGCTTTTTTTATTAAAGTTTTTTTTTTTTATATTAAAAATTTTAAAATAATAAAACTTAAAATATTATTTATTTATATTTTAATTATTTTAAAAATATTTAATTTATTATATATTAATAATTAAAATAAATTATATATAAATATTTATATTTTAAATTTTTTTTAATAATATTAATAATAAATTTTAAACTAAAATAGTTTAATTAATATTAAATTATATTATTATTATATAATTTATAAAATAAATTTTAAACAATATTTTATTTTTAATTTTAAAAATAAATAAATATAAATATTATATAATAAGTTATTTTTTAATTAAATATAAACTTAAATAATATTTTTAAACTTATATAATATTTAAAAGTTTTATATAAAATTAAGTTTTAAATTTAAAATTAATTATTAATTTATTTATTAAATTATTAATAATTAAATAAAAATTATATTTTTTTTAATATTATTATATTTTTATATAATTAATTTTAATTTATTATATAATTTAATATTTTTATTTTTATTTTTTATATAAAATAAAACTTAAATATATATTATTTTTATAAATATTTAAATTATATATAATTATCACAGCCCAGGCGCTATAATATTATAGCTTAAGCGTTATGTATAGCTAGTATAGCTAGTGTAGCTAGGGTAGCTAATGGTCTATGCGGGGGCTACAGTATTCACTGGCCAGTATTCACTAGGCAACTGCTACTGCTATAGTAAATACCTTCGCGGGCTATATATTTAAGTGTAGATTCCTGTATCTATTACGTTTCTTTTTTTTTTTTTCTTTATATATAATATTAGCTCCTAATAATAAGTAAATTAAGTATTTAAACCTGCTGCCTTTATTATATTTATCATAATAATAAATTTAAAAATATTTTATATAATAAATTTATTAATTTATATTATATTTAAGTTTTTATATAATTTTTTAAAAATTATAATAATTTTATTTATATATATTTTAATTATTAAATTAAAAGTTTTTTATTTTTTTAAACTTAAAAATATTTATAATATTTTAATATTATATAATAAAAATATAATAGGTTTTTTTTTTAGCTATTTATAATTTTTTTTATATTATTATTAATTATATTAATTATATTAATTATATATTATTAATTTTTGTTTTTTTAATTTACATATTTTTTATATAATAATATAATTTAATTTATATATAATAAAAATATATTAATTTATTAATTAAATTAATTATTTAAATAAAATTATATTATATATTTTTAAAATAATAATATATGCTTATAAGTAATAAGTATATAGTTTATTCTATTATATACTACGAAAAAAAAAAAAAAAAAAAAAGAATTAAAAGGGTAAAAGCCACCTATATACCCCTTTGTATAAACAGGTTTATAAGTAGCCCTTAGCTAAACCCTTTTATATAAAAGGGTCCGTAGGTAGCTTTTAGCTACTTTAGCTACCCTAGCTACACTAGTTATACTAGCCACTTAATTATATATAATTATTATTTTAATATTAATAATAATATTTAAGTTTTTAATTATTTTAATTTTATATAAAATTTTTTAAACTTTTTTTTTTATATTAAAACTTTATTTTAAAAAAAAATATAAATATATTATATAATAATATTTTATTTTATTTTTTAATTATATAGTTAATTTTAATTTTTATATAGATTTTTTATAATATTTTTATTATATTATAAATAACTAAAATTTTTTATATAAAAATTAAAAAAAAAAAAGCTTTTATTAATATATAAATATATTTTTTAAATAAAAAAAATTAATATAAAATTATTTAATCTAGTTATATTATTTAATATTTTAATTATTATTAAAAAATTAATTTATTATTTATTTATATATTAAACTTGTTTTGAAAAATATTATATGTTTATTTTTATAATATATATATTTATTTAATTTTTTTAATTATTTTATATATTTTATTAAATATTTTATAATATTATATATTAATTATATTTATATATTTTTAAAATTTATTTAATAAAAAATTTATTTTTAAATTATATATAATATTATTTAAATGTTTTTAATAAATATTAATTTAATATTTATATAATACTTTTTATATATTTTATATAAACATAAATTTTAAAAATATAATTATTTAAAATAATATTATAATATTAATTATATATAATATATTTTAATTATTTATATATATAATATTTATAATTATTTTATAATTAAATTTATAATTATTTTTAATAATAAATTTAAAATAAAATAATATTTTATTATATATTTAATCATAATAATAAAACTTTTAAATTTTTTCAAAAATTAATTGTTTAATTTTATATTTTATTTTAATTAATATTTTATGTAGTTTTTTTATATAAAAATATTAAAAATATTTATATAAACGTTATATTTTAATTTTAATAAAATAGCTAGTTATTTTATATTAAAAAATATTAAAAAATAAATAACTTTATTTATATATAATAAAAATACTTTTTTTATTTTTTTATATAATAATATTTTTTATATTATTAAAATAAGCTTTTAAATAGTTTATTTTTATTAATAAAAATAAAAATAAAATAAAAATATTTAATATTTAAAATATTATATAATTAATTTTATTATTAATTTTTATAATATTAATTAAAATTATTATATAATTTTTTTTAAAATAATAAGCTTAACAACCTTATTAAAAAAAGCTTACTAAAAAAAAGCCAGCT
Source organism: Xylaria longipes (assembly GCA_025201785.1). NCBI lineage: Eukaryota > Fungi > Ascomycota > Sordariomycetes > Xylariales > Xylariaceae > Xylaria > Xylaria longipes. The sequence continues at coordinate 9,887 of MU620068.1, forward strand.
AAACGCTAGCTAATAAAACGCTAACAAATAGCTGTTAGCTAAGAACGATTTTTTATAGCTATAAATCTTTGCTTATATAATAAATAAAAAATACTAAGTTTTTTATAATTATTTTTTATAACTTATAATAAGCTAATAACTAGCAGCTAGCAGATTATTCTATAAAGTTAAAACTATTATAATTATATAAATAAAATTCAATATTTTTAAAAAGATTTAATAAATTATTATAAACAAACTTTTATTTTATTTATTTATTTTATTCTTTTTTTTTTTTTTTTATATTCTTTTTTTATTAAATATTATTATATAATTTAATAAATTATTTATATAAATATTATAAAATAATAAATAAAAAGTATTTTTTTAATAAACTTTTAATATATTTTTTATTAAAAAAAACATTTATAATATTATATTTTTTTTTTAATTTCTTTTTTATATAATTATAATAAAATCCTTTTATTAAAGCTTAAACTAGCTTAAAAAATATATATTTAATAACAGCTAGCTTAATAAATAAAACTAAGTTTTAAATAATTAAATAGCTAAAGAATTTATAAAGATTTATAAATTTTTATAAAACTTAAATAATCTTTTTATTATTTAAATATAAAACTTTTTATTAATATTAATAAATATGTTTAAAAAAATAAAAAATTAATATTATTAATTATATAATTTATTATATTTTAACAAGCTAAAAATTTAATTATTTTTAATTTTATTATTTTATTTTATATATTAAAAAATTAATAAATAAATATTAAATTAAACTATTATATAAATATAACTTATTTATATAATATTAATTTTTTAAAATATTTAATAAAACATTAAAATAAATAATTAAATATACTTAAAATAAACTTTTTTTATAAAATTTATACTTTTTTTATATATTAAAATCTTTTTTTTTTAAAAAACTATTATTTATAAATTAAAATATAAAGTTTAAAACGTAGTAATAAATTAATAAAAAAAAAATTTTTTTTTTTTAACTTTTTATATTAATATAATAAAAAAACTTTTAAAAACTAATAATTAAAAATATTTAAATAATAAATATTTTATATATTAATATATTTATATAAATAAAAATTTAAATAATATATAAATTAATTTAAACTTTTTATTTATTATTATAAATATAAAGTATTTAAATATTTAATACTGTAAAAAATAAAACTAATAAAAAAATATTTTTATTTTTTTAAATTTTTTTTAATAGTTAATATTATAATAATAGTTTTATAAAATTATAAAGTTTAATTTTTATTTTAAAAATTTAAAAGATTTATAAATATAATAAAAAATAAAATTAAAAGATATTTAAATTAAAAAATAATTAATATTAATTTTTATAACCCGTATATTAAAAAGCTTTTTAAAATATATAATTATATATAAGTTAAAATAAATATATATTAAAAAAATATATATTTATATAAAAATAATATTAATAAATATTTTAAAAACTTTATTTAAAAAGCTATTATTTAAAAAAATAATTGTTAATTTGTTTAACGCTTAATATAGTTTAAATAAATAAAATAATTTTTATTAAAAAATTTAAATAACGCTTTTTATAAAATAATTAAAAAGTTTAAATTAATTAAAAAGTTTTTAATTTATTTTTTTAATTAATTAAATTTAAAATAATAAATTTATTTATAACTAAGCTAAAAGTATTTTTTAATTAACATAAGTAGTTAAAGGTTTAATAATTACTTAATAAATATTTAAGGTTTATAATATTTTATATTTATTTTTTAAATAATTAATAGTTAAACTTATAGCTATATTTATATTAAATAACTTTTTAATATATTTAAAAAAAAAGCTAAAATATATAAAATTAAACTACTAAATAAAACTAAACTAACTTTTTTAAACTTTATAAAACTTATTATTAGCTAATTAATAAATAAATAACTAATATTAAATTTTTAATAGTTATAATATTTAATATTATTAGTTTTTAATATTTATTTAATAATTAATTTAAACTAATTTTTTAATTTATTAAATAAATATAATAATAATATATAAATTAATAATAAAAACTAGTTTTTATATTTTTATAAATAAAAAAATTTTAAATATAATAGTTTTTTATATAATAATTTTAAACGTAGTAATTATAGCTGCAATAATTATAGCTATAAATATTTTAAACATTTAAACTATTAAAATAAAAATTAAAGCTATTATTTTTATAAATAGTTAAGCTTATAATAATAATATTAATAAAATAAAAAAAAACTAATAAAAAATATATTATAAAAATAAAATATATATAATTATAAATAATAAAAATTTAAAAGCTAAAAAAGCTTAATTAATAAATAAAAGCTATTATATATTAAAAACTTTAATTAAAAAAAAATTTATATTAACTTAGCTAATAAATAGCTTTTTTTTTTTAATAATATATTTTATTAAATAATAATTAAAAACTGCTAAATATATATTAAATATAATAAAAATATTTTTTATATAATAAATATATAAATTATATATATAAAAATAAATATATAGTAATAAATATATTATATAAGTTTAGCTTAAAAAATAAAGTTTAAATAAAATAAATATATTAAAAAAACTTTATTTAAACTATTATAAATAATTTAATAGCTATTAATAATAAAATAAATAATAAAAAAGCTTATAATATTAACTTAAAACCTAGCTAACATAATAAATAAAAATTTATTAATAATAAATATATAAAACATATTAATATTTTATTTATTAAAATAATAAAGTTTAAGCTTAAACTAATTAATTATAACAATTTAAAAAATAAATATATATATATTAAAATAAACTTAAAACTAATAAACGGTTAAACAATAAAAACTATATATATAAATATAAAAATATTAAATATTATAATAAACTATTAATAGCTTTTATTAAAAAGTATAAACTTTAAAATTATAATAATTATTAAAAATATAAATAGTTTAATTTATATAAATTAAAAAATAATATTTATTATAAATATATTAATATATATTATAATAAAAAAATAAGTTAAAA
>MU620069.1:0-12924 GCA_025201785.1 Xylaria longipes
TGTTTTATTTTAGTTTTATTTTTTAAGTTAAACTTATATAATATATTTTTTATTATATATTTATTTTTATATATATAGTTTATATATTTATTATATAAAGGAAATATTTTGCTATATTTATTATATATTTAATAGTTTTTTATTACTATTTAATAAAATATATTATAAAAAAAAAAAGCTATTTATTAATTAAATTAATATAAAAATTTTTTTTTTATTAATTAAATTTTTTAATATATAATAACTTTTATTTATTAATTAAACCTTTTTAGCTTTTAATTTTTTATTATTTATAATAATATACGCTTTATTTTTATAATATATTTTTTATTAATTTTCTTTTTTAACCTATTAATATTATTATTATAAGCTAAACTATTTATAAAAATAATAACTTTTGTTTTTATTTTAATAATTTAAACGTTTAAAATATCCACAGCTATAATTACTATATTTATAGCTACCGCGTTTATAGTTACTACAGCTATAATTATTACGTTTAAAATTATTATATTTAAAATTATTATATTTAAAATTATTATATTTAAAATTTCTTTATTTATAAAAATATAAAAACCGGTTTTTATTATTAGTTTAATTATATTATTAATATTTGTTTACCTTATAATAAGTTTATTTATTATTAATTTATATATTATTATTATATTTATTTAATAAGTTAAAAAATTAATTTAAATTAATTATTAAATAAATAATAAAAGTTAACAATATTAAATATTATAGCTATTAAAAATTTAATATTAGTTATCCGTTTATTAATTAGCTAATAATAAGTTTTATAAGGTTTAAAAAGGTTAGTTTAGCTTTATTTAACAGTTTATTTTTATATACTTTAGCTTTTTTTTTAAATATATTAAAAAATTATTTAATAAAAATATAGCTATAAGTTTAATTATTAGTTATTTAAAAAATAAATATAGCAGCTTATAAATTTTAAATATTTACTGTTTAATTATTAAATATTTAGCTATTTATATTAGCTAAAAAATACCTTTAGCTTAATTATAAATAAATTTATTATATTAAATCTAGTTAGCTAAAAAAAGAAATTAAAAGCTTTTTAATTAATTTAAAACATTTAATATATTTAGTTTAAATTTTTTAACTGTTTTATAAAAAACGTTATTTAAATTTTTTAGCAAAAGTTATTTTATTTTAAAAATAATTTCTTTTATTTATTAAAATTATACTAAGCTTTTAAATAATTAAAAATAATTTTTTTAAATAATAGCTTTTTAAATAAAGTTTTTAAAATATTTATTAATATTATTTTTAAATAAATATATATTTTTTTAATATATATTTATTTTAACTTATATATAATTATTTACTTTAAAAAACTTTTTAATATATAAGTTAAAAAAATTAATATTAAATATCTTTTATTTTAAATATTTTTTAGCTTTATTTTTTATTATATTTATAAATTTTTTAAATTTTTAAAGTAAAAATTAAACTTTATTATTTTATAAAACTACTGCTATAATATTAGCTATTAAAAAAAAAATTTTAAAAAAATAAAAATACTTTTTTATTAATTTTATTTTTTATAATATTAAATATTTAAATAGTTTATATTTATAATAATAAATAAAAAATTTAGGTTAATTTATATATTATTTTAATTTTTATTTATATAAATATATTAATATATAAAATATTTATTATTTAAATATTTTTAATTATTAGTTTTTAAAAGTTTTTTTATTATAATAATATAAAAAGTTAAAAAAAAACAAATAAAAAAAATATTTTATTAATTAATTATTAAGCTTTAAGCTTTATATTTTAATTTATAAATAATAGTTTTTTAAATAAAGCAGAAAATAAAGTATAAAAAAATATAAATTTTATAAAAAAAGTTTATTTTTAATATATTTAATAACTTGTTTTAACGTTTTATTAAATATTTTATAAAATTAATATTATATAAACAAGTTATATTTATATAATAATTTAATTAAATATTTATTTATTAATCTTTTAATATATAAAATATAATAATAAAATTAAAAATAATTAAGTTTTTAAATTATTAAAAAATAATAAATTATATAATTAAAAATATTAGTTTTTTATTTTTTTAAGTTTATTTATTAATATTAATAAAAAGTTTTATATTTAAATAATAAAAAAGTTATTTAAGTTTTATAAAAATTTATATATTTTTATATATTTTTTAACTATTTAATTATTTAAAACTTAATCCTATTTATTAAACTAGTTATTATTAAATATATATTTTTTTTTATACTAGTTTAAGCTTTAATAAAAAGATTTTATTATAATAATATAAAAAAAAATTAAAATAAAAGTATAATATTATAAATATTTTTTTTAATAAAAAATATACCAGGGGTTTATTAAAAAAGTATTTTTTATTTATTATTTTATAATATTTATATAAATAGTTTATTAAATTATATAATAATATTTAATAAAAAAAAAAAAAAAAAAAAAAAAAAGTATAAAATAAATAAATAAGTTAAAAGTTTGTTTATAATAATTTATTAAAACTTTTTAAAAATATTAAATTTTATTTATATAGTTATAATAGTTTTAGCTTTGCGGAATAATCCGCTAGCTATTAGTTGTTAGCTTATTATAAGCTATAAAAAATAATTATAAAAAACTTAATATTCTTTATCTATTATATAAGCAAAGATTTATAGCTATAAAGAATTGTTCTCGGCTAACAGCTATTAGCCAGCGTTTTATCAGCTGGCGTCCAGCTAGCCTTCTTTTAATAAGCTTTTTTAAGCCTACTATACTTAATAAAGTTAAAGCAATATTTATTTAACGTTTTAATATATTATTTTTAAACTTTTATTATAAATAGCTTAGTTTTTTTTATTATTTTTTAAATCTTATTTATTATATTATTTACAACAAAAAACTTTTTATATTAAGCTTTTATTATTATATTAAAAACGTTTTTAATAACTTTAACCTTTATAATAAAATATTAGCTATAGTTCGTAAAAAAAAAACTAAACTTTATTATTTTTAATATTTAATTATTAATTATAAATTTAACTAACAAAAACTAATTTATTTAATTATTTTAATAATAGCTATAATAACTTTTAAAATATTATTTTATTATAACGTTAATTATTTTTGTTTAGTTGTTAGTTTTAAAATAATATATTATTAATATATTAAATAAAACGCTTAATTAATAACTAAGTTTTTTTTAAAAATATAAAATAAACTAAAACTTTTTATTTAATATTATTATTTTTAAAACGTTATATAGTTAAAATATATTCGCTATAAACATTAAAATTAATATTATAAACTTTATATTTTTTATTATTATAAAATAATATATTTTAATTAATTAATTAACTACTACTAATATATATTTAAACTTAATATTATTTTATTAATAAATTAATAATAGTTTTATATAGTTTATAAAAATATTTATTTATAGTTAAAATAAAACTAATAATAAATTAAAAAAACTTATTAATAAAGTTTTAAAACTTTTAATTTTTTAATATAAATAATAGCTTTTAATAAACTTTACAACTTTTTTTAATAAACTAGGTTAAAAATATATACGTTTTAATAAATCTTAAGTTTTAAAATAGCTTAAATAACTTATTAATATTAAACTATATATTTTATAAATTATTTTTATTTTTAATATAAATTTATTTTTAATTTACTTTATAGTTAACTATTATAACTTTAAACTTTTTTTAAATTTAATTTAAAAAATAATTTTTTTTTTAATTTATAACCGTTATTATTATTATATTTATTAATTATAAGTTTTATTTTAACTAAAAAAAATAACGTTATTAATAACTTTTTTAAATTAGTTTATTTTTTTAAAAAAAATAAAACTTTAAACTAATTAATTATTTTATTATTATTTTTATTTTTAATATTTACTAGTTTATCGCTAGGTTATTTTAATAAAACGTTAAATATAATAGCTTTATAATAAAGTTAACTAGGGTAGTAAAATAAAAGTATGAATATTAAAAAGAATAAATATATATTTTTCTAGCGGAGCTGGAGAAATATATATCTGTTCTGCTATTTAGGATTATAAAATAACTATTGCTAAGTGGCTACTTTTCCGGGGTAGAGCTACTTATAATAGCTGTTTTATATAATAAACCTTTTTAAGGGTTTATATTAAAATACCGGGCGTAAAAAAAAGCTTTATTAACCTTAGTAAAACTATATATATTTATTTATATATTATTAACTTAATTTTTTTTTTTTTTTTTTTTATTTATTTATAGGTTTTTTAATAAGTATATTATTATTAATAAATTTATTAATAAGCTTTTTAAGCTATAAATTAATTATTTATAAACAAATATTTTATTTAATAAAAGTTAAAATAAGTTATATAAAAGTTAATTTTAAAAATATAAGTTTAAAAAATTTATTAATAAGATTTTTTTAATTATTTTTTAAAGCTATAGGTTTATTAAATAATATTTTTTAAAGCTGTTTATATTTTTTTATAAAAAAAGCTGTTATTAAAATGGATTTAAGTTTAATAGCTATTTTTAGTGCTATATATATAAATTTAAATTTAATGTTTATTTTTTAAAGTTGTTTATATTGTTTAGCTAGTTTTATTACTAATATAAGCGATAGCTTTAAAAACTTTTTTAAAATATCTAAATAAAAACCGTGTTAATTTTAATATTTATTAATAAAGTTATATAAATATTATAGATTATTTTCGGATTATTATTAATTATGCTTATAACTTTAATTTTTTTATTTAATTAAATAATTAAAGCTGTTTTTTTTTTAATTTAAATAATATTTTATTATAATTTTTATTTTATAAACGTTATTTTTATTATTTAAGCCGGAGTTTTAATTAGTTTTAACAAGGTTTAAAAAAAAAATAGTATAATAATAAGAATTTTTATTATTTTTTATAAGTTATAATTATATTATAAATATAACCGGATAAATTTAATAATATTTAAAAAAATTTAATTTATATATTAAATTTTTAATTTTTTATTTAATAGTTTAAAAGTTAGCTTATTATTATATATATTTTTATAGTAGTTTATTTAATAAATAATATTTATTATAAAAATAAAAAAGTATTTTATCGCTTAGTGCAAACTTTAATATATAATATTTTTTATTAAATTATTTTTTAGTTTACGCTATAGCGAAATTTATAGCTAATTTAATGTTTTATTATAAATAATTATATAATATTTATATTTTTTTAAATAATTATAAATTAATTTATTTAATTAATATATTAAAAAAACTTAATAGTTTAAAATTAAACAGCTGTTTATAAAGGGTTAACTATATAGCTTATAAACATGTAAAATTTAAGTTTTATTATAAAACAGGGGCTAATTTAACCTAATTTGATTTAAGCTATATAAAGTTATAATAATATATAATAAGCTTAACAGTTTAGTTTTTATATTTTAATAGTTTGTTTTTTTATAAATAATATATAATAGTTATTAATAATTTTATATTTAAAGCTTTTTATATATTTTTTTCAAAATTAAACATAAACTTATAATTATAGTTTAAAATAATTTTTTTAAAAATTTTTTAATTATTAAATAATAATTGTTTTATTAATATAATAGCTTAATTTTTTATAGTATATTTTTTATTGTTTAAAATAAATATTATTTATTTAAACATATAATAAAATATTATTATTATATAATTATATGTTTTATAATAGGATTTATTTTAAAGTTGTTAAAGTATGCTGCTTAATTTAATATAAAATAACACGAAAATAAAGTTAATTATAATAGTTTATATAAATAGTATATTTTTAAAATAAATTAAATAAAAATTGCTAATTAGCTTTAATTAGTTTATATAGTTAAAATTATAACTAAAATAATATTTAGCGTATTTTTTAATTTTTTATAACTTATAATAAATAAAATAAAGCTTAAAATTTTTTATTATATATTTAAAGCTAATATAATATTTTTTATTATATATTATATAAAATAGCTTTTTATATATTATATTTAAAATATAAAGTTGTTTAATTTTTTTATATATATTATAAATTAATTTATTTAAAATAATAAAAAAATAGCTAGGTTTTAAAAAAAATATAACGTTTTTATTATTATATAACTTATTTATATATAAATTATTAAAAATTTTTTAATAGTATAAGTTAGTTTTATATATAAATTTAAAGTTTTGTTTTTATTTTTTATTTATAATTGTTTTAAATATATATTTAATAATATTTTATATAAAGTTTAATACCGCGGGTTTATTTAAGCGTTTAAGCTTATTTAAAACGTTTAATATATTTTATATTATTATAAATTAATTAAATATATTAAATATATAGTTAAAATGTTTTAATAAATAATATATTTTAAGTTTATATTATAATAAATAAATAAATAAGTTTATTAAATAATTGTTTATATAATTTATAATAAAAATATTTAAAATAGTTTAATTAATAATTTTTTTTAACGTAAAATAGTTTATAAATATTATTATTAAACGTTTATTAAAATATATAACTATGCAGAGCTTTTTTACAGCTTATATAAAACAGGCTATTTTTAATTTTAATAACTTATACTTAGTTTTAGCTAAAAAAAGGTATTTATTTAAATATATAATTAGTTTTATTTTTATAAATAATATAAGCTTATATATAGTTTATTAAAAATTATATTTAATATAATATATTATAATATTAAAGCTATATTTAATAAAGCTATTAATTTATAAATATAATATATAGTTAGGATTATAATAATAAAACGTAGTTTTAAAGTAGATTATATTTTATATAGTATAAAATAACTTTAGCTTAGCTTTTATTAGCTTATAATTAATATTTTAAATATAGTGTTTATGTTGTTTTAAATTTTTATTAATAATTTTTTTTTTTTTATAACCCTATGCTAATAATATTATTTTATAATCCTATAAAGGTTTAGTAAGCTAAGTATAATAAAGCAGAAAAGTATATAAAAAGCTGCTAGCTTTAAAGTATTATTTAAACGTTTAAAGGTTTTTTAAAAATACGAGCTGTTAAAAAGCTTGTATATATTTAATAATAATTAATATTTTTAAAACGTTAATATAAAAATTAAATAATTTTATTAAAAAATATTTAATAAAAGATTTTTTTAAGGATATAATAATATTTTTATTTTAAAAAAAGCTAAAAATATTTTTTAAATACTTAATATATTCTTTATATATATTTAAATAAATAATAATATTATTAATAAAATAATAATAATAATAAAAATAAAGGCGAAACAATTTATTTATATACTTTTAAATATAATTTAATAAATTATAATAACTTATTAATACTATATTAAATTTTTTAATCCTATAAAAGCTAATAATTATAAACTTATTTTAATAGTTTAAGTAAATTTTAAACTAATAAAAAAAACTAGTTATATTAATATAAATAATATATTATTTTTTTTATAAACTATTAATTATTTTATTTTATAATAATAAAGGATAATTATTAAATACTATAACTTTATTAAGCTAATATAAATTAATAACTACTCGGCTTTTATTTATATTATAGATTTTTTTTTAAATAATAAAAATAAAATAAATAAATAAAAAAGCTTTATTTATTTATTTTATATAATTTATTTTATATAGTTTATTATATATTTTATTAAATACTTATATATTATAATAATTAAAAGGATAAGCCCTAGTATTTAATTTTATTTTTTATTAATTATTAATAAAGGGAACTTTAAGCTGTTAATTTTTTAAAATATTAACCTTGTTTTAATTAATTTAAATATTATATATTTTAATAATTTTAATAAACTTAACAGCTTTAAAAGCTTTTTTAATATAAATATATATTTTAAATTTTATTATATTTTTAAAAAGATTAGTTAGTTTTTTAACTTTTAAAATAATATAAATATTAAAAATTTTAAGTTTTAAAAGTTTATTTAGTATTAAAATATATTTAAAAAGTTTATCCAGTAATAAAATATAAAAATTTAAATAAAAAAAGTTGTTTATTTTTATAATAATATTAAATATAGTATTAATAAACAAAGTATTAATATAATAATTATTAAATACTAAAAACTAAAAAGTAGCTATAAAAGCAGTATTAATATTAGTTTTAAGCAATACTATTATTAGGGTTATTATAAGCGCGCTTTAATTTATTAATTTATTTATATAAGTAGCTAATTTATTAATAAATATATTATTAGTTATAGTAGCGGTAATAATTAATAATATATTAAATTTAACGTTTATAGCCATTAATAAATTAGTTATATTAAGCGAGCTAAAACCAACTACCTTAAGTAAAAAAGTAGCAAGAGCATATATAGCGATAATAAAGGTTATTATTACTGTTTTTTATATATTAAAATAGCTATTATTATTTTTGTTTTTACGGATTTAGTTAAACTTAGTACCTTTATTTATTTTAATTAATTTTTTAAAAATGTTTATAACTAGTACTATTTTAAATATTTTTATATTTAATATTATATATATTATATTTTTATATATAGCTATAAAATAAAAGTTATAGTTTTTAAACAAAAGTTTATACTTTATAATAAAATAAATACTTTTTTTAACTTAAAAAATAACTAGTTATTTATTAGTTATTTTTTATATATATTTATAACTATATATTAATATTTTAAAAAGTATAATAAAGTTATAAAATTTTTTTATTTTATAAGTAATAATTTTATTTTAATAGTTAATAATAGCTTTATAAAAATATAAAAAATTGTTATTAATAAATAGTCCGGGTTAAAAATAATTTTTAATAATTTATTTTTTTTTATTATATTTTAAAATTATTAGTTTTTTATTTTTATTAATGCTTTAAATATAAAAAATAAACTTAGCTTATTTTATAAGTTTAACTTTTTTATTTTTTAATACTATAAAGTTTTTTTTTTTTTTAAAAATTTTATATTTAAAGGTTTTTAAAGTAAATTTTTTAATAATAATATTATTTATTTTAAAATTAATATAAATTTTTCAGTTTTTATTAATAAAAAAAGCGTATATTTTAACATATAAATAAATATAACTAGAATATAATACTTTTTTAATATATTAGTTAACGCTTAAAGCTTTTATAATAAAAATATTTTTATTAAAAACTTTATTTATATAAGCTATATATATATATATTTTTTTTTTTTAACTGTTTTAAATATTTATATTTTATTTTTTAATTTATATTTAATATTTTTTTATTTAACTTAAAAATATATATATAAATATTTAAAAAGTTTATTATAAAAAAATAATACTTATTTATAATATTTATAAATACGTTAAACAAAATTAACTAATAAAAATATAATAATCTTTTTTAACTTAAAGTATAGCTTATATTTTTATATATATAGTTTAAAAATAAATAATAATTTATACTGTTTATAATATTTATAATAAATAAGCGCCGAGTTAAATATATAGAATAAAAAGTAATTATTATAATATTTTTTATTATTTTTTTTATTATTTATTTTTTTTATAAAATATATTTAATATTATTTATTACGCTTTTAATAAAAGTTATTATAATTATAGTATAACTTGTTATAATTATAACTATAATTATAACTATAGTTACGGCTTTAATTATAACTATAATTATAATTATTATTATATTTTTAATTATAGCTTTAATTTTAACTATAATTATAATCTTTATTATAACTTTTGTTTTATAAATAGTTATAATTATAATTTTTATTTTAATTATATTTATAGTTTTTATTATATTAATTATATTTTTAATAGTTAATATAATTATTATTATAATAATTATTATAATTATTATAATAATATTTATTATTATTATAATAATAATTATTATTAAATTTATATTTATTAAAATAATAATTATTATAATTATTATATTAAGAAAATTAAAATTGCGTAGTATTTTACAACATATTTATATTATTAAAGTATTTTTGTTTTAGTTTAACGTAAAGGTAATAGTTTTTTATTTTTTGTTTAAGTTTATAATAATAATTTTTAATTTTTTTTATATAGTTTATTAAATTTTTTTTAGTTTTAAGCAAATAAATATAATTTATTATAGCTTTTTTTTATTAATCGCGGATATTTTTTATTATATTTTATTAATTAAAATTATTTTTATATAAAATATTTATAGTTTTAATATAGCAAATTTTTTATTATATATATTAAAGTAATATATTATAATTTTTAGCTATATTATAAAGCGTAAAAATACTTTTTAAAAAATTTTTTATAATATATCCTAAGTAAATTTTAAAACATTTTTTAAGTTTTTTTAATAATATATTAAGTTTTGCTTTTTTTTAAATATAATAATTATTTATATTAATTTTATTGTTTTATTATAAAAAGGTAAAGCCGGCAAGCAAATAATTAAATATATTAAATATTTACTATATATTAAATATATAAATTAATTAATTTTTAAGAAAAAATTTAATATAATTTTTAAAAAAAATAATATTAGTATATATAAAACTTTTACTATTAGTTATAATATTTTAATTGTTAAAGTTGGTTTATTTTAAGTTAAAAATTCTAATATTATTATATTTAATTTTATAAATACTTTTATTTATAAATATAGTAAAAAAAGTTTTAAAGGTTTTGCTATAACTTTAATTATTTTTATTATTATTTAATAAATTATTTAAATTAAATTTTAAATCGGGATTAATATTAGTAGTATTTTTAAGCTTTATATTAATATTTTTTTTAATTATACTTAAAGCGGCTGTTTTAGTATTTATTATTATAAAAAAAAGCTGTGGAAAAAATATGTTAACGTTAGTATATATTATTATACCGGCTTTTATATTTATACTAGTATTTATATTACTGTTTAAGCCTATAGTTATAATATTTTTAAATTAGTTTATTTAATTTTATATAGCGCGTTAATTTAATACTATATATAAAATAGCTTTTTCGGGAATATTATATTTAACTTTTTAATATTTAATAAAACTATTTAAATTTTAGTTTATTTTAATTAAAGATTTTATATTTTTTTTTAACAAATTAATATTTATTTTAATTATTTATTATTATTATAATATAAAATTAATTATTTTTTTGTTTAGTTTAAACGTTAATACTATTAAAGCTTTATTTTTATTTAATAGTTTATTATTTATAGTTTTTAAAGCTTTTTATATTTATTTTATATTTATTAACTTATAAACTGCTTAGTTTTTTTTTAAAGCTTTTTTAAAAGTTTTAAATTTAAAATTAAATATTAAATTTAAAATAAGGTTAAATAAATATTTAAATAAATAAAAATTTTTATTTTAAAATATTATAAACAGATAAAAACAAAGTAATTTACGTATAAGGTATAAATAAGTAAAATAAATAATAATTAAAATATTTTATAATATTTGTAAGTTTTAATAATAGCTTTAATAATAAATACTATAAGAACTAAATTATTTAAAATATAAAAATAAATTATTAAATTTTTTTTAACAAAATATTAAATTATAATAAGCCGGAATAAATACGGTAAAACGTTTTATAATATTTAACGTTAAATTATAATTAACTAAAATTAATATAATAAAACATTTTATAATACTAATTTATTAAAAGTTTTTATAAAATATATAAAAGTAAAATAATAAATATAAAATAAATTAATAGCGTTATATTTTTTAGCTTTAGTAATACTTGTTTTATTTAATATATTAGTATAGCTTAGTTAATACGTTTAAATACTTATATATATAATTGCCGGTAAAAAAAAAACATTTTTTAACTTTAAAAAATTAAAAAAAAAATAGTTTATAGTTTGGTTTAATATTTATAATAAAACTATATAATAAGGTATTATTTTAATAAAGTTAACTAAAGTAGTAAAATAAAAATATAAATATTAAAAAGAATAAATATATATTTTTTTAACAGAGCTAAAAGAATATATATTTGTTCCGCTACTTAGGATTGTAGGGCAGCTGTTGCTAAGTAGCTACCCCTCCGGGGTAGGGCTACCTATAATAGCTGTTCCATATAATAGACCCCCCTGGGGGTTTATATTACTTTATATTTTAGTTAATAAATAATTTAAAAATAAAAATTATTAAAAAATTCGAACTAATGTACTTATTATTAGTTTAAAAACTTTATAATAATAAAATATTATAAGCTTTTATAGTTTATAATTATTTTTATTATATTTTTATATTTTTAAAATTTTAAGCGTTATTTTTTAAAAGTTTTTATAATAGCTAGTAGTTTTTTATTATATATTTTATAGTTATATTTTATAAGTATATATTTAACCAAAAAAAAAATAACTAAATAATATATACTTTTTTTATTTATTTAATATAATATATTGTTTATTATTTAATTAAATATATTAATTTTTATAATAGTTTTATAAATTAAGTTATAATAAACTAGTATTAATATTATAATAAATATTTATTTAAAAATTTAAAAAGCTAATAACTTTTAGTTTTTAAAAAATCTTAGCTATTAAAACCAGCTTATTAATTTTATTAAAAGTTTAACTATTATTAAAAAACTTTTAATAAAATATTAATAATAGTTTATAAAACTAATAAACTATTATAAATTTTATAATATTTATAAAATTATTTATTTTATAATAATTTTTATTTTTATTAAGTTTATATTAATTTTTATTATAAATATAATAAAACTAAAATATTTTATTTTAATTATTTTAAATTTATATTTATTAATATTTATAATAAAACTAGCGTTAGTTAACTTTATTAATATTTTATAAATATATTATTTATATTTATTTTTTAAATTATTATAAATTAAAATATTATTTAAATAAACTATAATATATTTATTTAATATATTAAAAAATATATT
>MU620070.1:0-12884 GCA_025201785.1 Xylaria longipes
AATATTTTTATATAATAATTTTATATTTAATTTAATAGCTTGCTATTATTTTAAAATAAAATTAATAGTTTTAAAATTAAAGCTTAATATTATTAATTAAAATAATTTCGCGTTTATTATTTTAAATATTAAACAAGTTATTCACTTAAGCTAAAGAATATTTTATTTAAATAATAATTTTAAAATAATATTAAACAAGAGTTTTAAAAAATATAAAATTTTATTTTTAAATAATATATTTAATAATATATAAAAATATAAATAATAAAATAAACCGTATAAAAAAAAAAAAAAAATATAAATATTTTTTATTTAAGTTTAAACTTTTTAATTAAAAATATATATATTTTTAATAAATTAATAAATATGTTTATTAATAAATTTTTTTTTTTAATTAGTAGTAAAAAAATTTATAACGTTTATAAAATTAATAATAACTTCGGTTATTAAGCACGCTTTAATTTAATTTTTATAATTAAATAACTATTAAAATATAAAAATATTTTACTAAGTTTGTTTTAATATTACGCGTTAGTTTATTTTAAAGCTTTATAAAAAGTATAAAAATAAAAATATAAAAAGATTAGTAGCGTTAAAAATTAACTGCGTAATATTTGCTTTAATAAGTTTAATTAATAGTTTATAGCGTTAATTAAATATAAATAAACTTATAGCTTATATATAAAATATATATATAAACTAATAAACTACTGTTATAAAAAAAATATTTTTATAACTTTATAAAATTAAAAAAATAATAATTTTGTATTATTTTTATAATAAAATAATAGTAAAAGTATTACTTTAATAAAATAAACTAAAATAAAAATAATAAAATATAAAATTTAAAAAGTAAGTTATATATATTGTTAGTAGAACTAGTAATATATATAAACTACTAACTATATATAGCAGCTGTTGTTAAATAGCTACCCTGCGAAGCGAGGTAAGCACTAACAATAGTAGCCTATTAAAATAAACCCCTTAAAGGTCTTTATTAAAAAATAACACTAGTAAAACATAAGCTAAGTTTTATTTTTATATTTATTAATAACTAATAAATTATTTTATATAGCTAGCTTTAGCTTTAATTATATAAAATATTTAAAAAAGCTTTAATTTTACTCGGGTTAAAAATTGTTTTAAAAATTTTAAAATTATAATATATTTTTTTAACTTAAAGCAAAAACTAATAATTATTTATTATAGCTAATAAATTATTTTATATAGCCGAAAAAATCTTTAAAAAATAACATTAATAAAACGTAAGCTAAGTTTTACTTTTATATTTATTAATAATTAATAAATTGTTTTATATAGTTAGTTTTAGTTTTAATTATATAAAATATTTAAAAAAAGTTTTAAGCTTAATAAATAAGTTTTTATTATTATTTTTAATAATAATTATATTAATTATTTTAAACTTGTTTAGTTTTATATTTGTTTTAATTTTAAATATTTTTATATAAACTTAAATTTATTAAGTTTAAATTAATAATTAATATAAAAAATAAACTAATTATTAAATTTATATAAAAAAAATTTATATAAATAACGTAATAATTAATAAATAAATTTAATATAAATAATAATAATAATAATTATTAGCCGGTTAAATAAATTATATTAATTATTTAAGCCTGATTTTTATTTTTTAATAAAAATTTATTTATATTTTTTTAAATAAATAGCGCAGCTGTTTAAAAAATAGTTAGTATATTTTTATTTTTTTTATTAAGCTTTTATAGCTGCTTAAAAAAAAAAGCTAATAAATTATTTACGTAGTAATTATATTAATTATTTTAAACCTGTTTAATTTTATATTTATATATTAATTATTTTTAATATGTTTAGTTTTATACTTATATATTAATTATTTTTAATTTATTTAGTTTTATATTTATATATTAATTATTTTAAACCTGTTTAGTTTTATATTTGTTTTAACTTTAAATATTTTTATATAAATTTAAATTTATTAAGTTTAAATTTATAATCGGTATAAAAAACAAACTAGTTATTATATTTATATAAAAAGAATTTATATAAATAATATAATAATTAATAAATTAATTTAATATAAATAATAATAATAATAATTATTAATTAGTTAAACGGATTATATTAATTTTTTAAGCTTGATTTTTATTTTTTAATAAAGATTTATTTATGTTTTT
This sequence comes from Xylaria longipes, assembly GCA_025201785.1. NCBI lineage: Eukaryota > Fungi > Ascomycota > Sordariomycetes > Xylariales > Xylariaceae > Xylaria > Xylaria longipes. The sequence continues at coordinate 2,178 of MU620070.1, forward strand.
TTTAAATAAATAATACGGCCGTTTAAAAAATAGCTAGTATATTTTTATTCTTTTTATTAAGCTTTTATAGCTGTTTAAAAAAAAAAGCTAATAAATTATTTATATTTTATATAGTGATTATTTTATTTATTGTTTTAGTTATTAGTTATAGTATTATATATATTTAATAAGTAGTAAATAATAAATAATAATTAATAAATAATAAGTAAAAAAAAAAAAAAGGTTTTATTAAATAAAAGGTTTTAAAAACTTAAGCTTTTTTGCCTTTAAGTTAAAAAAGCTTTTAGTATAAAATAAATATTAAAAATAATAAAATTAAAAATAATTATTATAAAGTTTAAAAAAAATATAAAATAAATAACACGCGCTAGGACAGCGCACAGCTACATGTAGCTATGCATGGCTTATGCGTGTGGTGTAGCCACACACACACGCCTTATATATATTTCTAGCTTTATAGCCCATAAAAACCTTTAATCTCCATCCTTTTTATTTACTATTTTACTACTTATACTATTACACTTTATTAATAAGCTAAAATAATAGCTTTATTTAAAATTATTTAATTTTAAATAGCTTAATTTGCTTTTTAATAATAAGTTTTTTAAGGTTTTTAAACTTTAATATCTTTTATTATTTAATTTTTTATAAAAGTAATTATTAAGTAGCTATAAAATATAATATTATATGTTTAAAAAAAAGTAAAATAAATAGCTTTATATATTGATTTATTTTATTAACTAATAAAGTGTATAAAAAAAAACCTTTTATATATAAAATTTTCTTATAAGTAAAGAATTTTATAAACGTATATTACTTGTTTAATTAAGCTATGAAAGTAATTAAGCTACTGTTTAATTATTAATATTATATATATATTTTTATATATAAGTAGTATTATAAGTAATTAATTTTAATATTATAATACTAGCTTTTTTTTTTTAACTATAATATATTTTTATATAATTATTAAATAATTTAAAAGTTTAAACATAAAAAGAAAATATAAACTATAACGTATAGTTAATTTATAGCTAAATAAATTAAATATTAATAAATTAAACTATTAGTTTATAAAAAAAATACTTTTTATTTATTATATAAAAGTTATATAATAATATAATATATATTATATAAAAAGAAAACTAATATATAGTTTTTTTTTATATATAATTATTTTTTTTTACTATTTAAAAATATTTGCTTAAAATTAAATAAAACGTATAATTTTAGCTTTTATATTTAAAAAACAAAGTTTTTCTTATTTGTTTATTTTTGTTTTATTTTTTTAAGCTCGTAAATATAAACGTATATATATATATATATATATTTATTATACGTATGCTTTAACTATTATTTTAAAGTTATATTAATTAAAAAATAATAGTTATTATATAATAATTATAATAAAATATTACACTTATATATTAATAAAAATAAAGCTTTAGCAATATATGCTATATTATACTAAAATTTATAAATAAAAAGGAAAAAAAAAGCAAGGAATTTAGCTATAAAATATTTACACTAAGTAGGTAGTATATGTAGGGTATAAGCTATAGGGCAGCTGGCAGGCAGCTAGCAGCAACTAGTAGTAAATGTGTTAGGTGCAATAGCTAGTGCGAGGCAAAGCCACCAGCTAACCCGTTATAAGCTACTAAGCTACTAAGCTGTAACTTAAAAGTAGTAAAAATAATAATAGTAGTACTGTTTTTATTATTATTATTATTATTTGTATATATAAAGTTTTTTTACTGCTTTAAATATTATATTAATAATAAAACTATTAAATAATAATAATAATATTAATAATAAAATAGCTGTTATTATTTCTGCTGTTATTTTTATTTATTTACGCGCTTGTCATGCTGGGTGCTTAGCTAAGCCACCAGGACTACACATATTATTGTATTCTACTCGGACCAGTTCCGTACCTGTTTCTTCCCTTCTACAAGTAAGAGTCTTGTATACTACTTATTATACAATCCTCTTCTACTCGTTATTGCACCTGACCTAGTTACCGTGTGACAATTCTCTTACTTCCCATTAAGGTCACCTGCAACGAAATCTACGATGCCTCCACGAAGAGCAACTAGAGCGCACACTCATGAAACCGATGATCCTCATCAACCTGCCGGAATGCAGTCCGAAAATGATCTGGCACAGGAGCGACAAGAAGAGGCTGAAATAGATCCTGATACAAGTCAGGGTACTATCGCAGCTACCGCTAGAGTTAACAACGGTAGTGAGACTGACCCAGCCGCACTTCAATTAGAACATGCGGAAGCGATTCGTCGCATAGGAGAAATTGAAGCAATATGGCAAAATCGAGGAGAAGCCGCTACACTTGGGAATCCTCTACGAGACCGTGCTGATAACAGTCCGGGACCTCAACGAACACGAGATCATCGGAACAGCCATAGCCCTAGGAATCGAGGACATCCGTATCATCTCGATCAAGTGCGGAGAAGAAGAGATAGGCGTCATGATGACTCTGACGGGAGTCATTATAGTTCAGACCCCTCACACCTTTCCCAAGGGGAACGTCATCGATCCGTAACACCCCCGCATCATAGACGGAACCATGACGAACCTAACGCAAGTCATGAACATGAGCCAGATCTTAGTCGGATGCTCAAGTTCAACTGCCCAGACCTAACAATGGATTTTACCTATTCAAAGTGGACGGAATGGGTAGATGAATTAAAGTTCATCTATAGTGGAGCCAGACAGAAGTTTCGACACGATTCACAGAAGATTCTCTACGCCCTTAACAAAATGGATCGCTCTTGCAAGAAGGCGTATCAGGCAGAACTCCGAGGCATGTCGGAGACGCAAGCGAGCCGATACCGGCACGATTTCAAAGTGTTCATTGAATGGACAAAGACTATCATCCGTCAGTCAGCCCATTTAAAAGCTAATATTAGTATGCAGCTGGAGAAAGCCAAGCAAAAAGAAAATCAGCACCCTAGGAAGTTTGATCACTATCTTGCTTCTATCGAAGATCAGGAAGATCGGAAATCCGAAGAAGAACGAGCTATGCTTTTTTATCGAAAATTGTCCGATTCCTTGAAGAAGGATATCCTAAACTTTTGTCACCCACTTCCGCTTACTAGAAGGGATATGGTTGATGCAGCTACCCAACGATGGGAGCTTATGGAAAATCCCATATATACTAATTCTCGCGGATCAAATTCTACCCGAGATCGGGGCAGAAGCGACTATAATTCCTCATGGAACCCTCGACGACCTCGATATCCTGACAATAAAGATCATTATCGACGAGGACAGGAGCATAACCTTATGCTTCGTAACCGTACTGATCATATCGAACAACAATCACGATCCCCTGTTGAGGATAATAAACCTCAACCAAATCCTAATCAGGATCGGGTAAACCCTGATTTCCGTGGGAATAGGTATCGGCAAGGCCACGAAAGTAGTTCACAACAAAACCGTTCTTCGGGACCTTACAAGTGTTACAATTGTGGCGGAGAAGGGCATTTTAGTCGAAACTGTCCTAAACCTAGAAAAAGAAGGATTCAAGAAACAGAAACGATTCCAAAAGGAAATGAGCCCGATTATCATGAGGAACAAGATCGTTCCAATCCCTCTCGACCCGATTCACCTTATTCAGGGGATGAATATTCCGATTCGAATCAGGGAAACGATTATTAGGCTCGGATCAGGATACATGTTCCGGGCCGAATCATTCACCTTTCGTCCCAACTGCGTCGCGTTTTCATACTCCATGCATCATTTATACTCCTAGTCCTAAGAACCCCCCCTTGCATACTTTTGCTGATTTAGATTCGTGCGCCGAAACCGATTGCATTAGTTATACATTTGCATTATATCACAAACTTGAAAAAGCCCCGTATCGAACCTATTCCTTACAGAGTGCAGCTGTTACTCAGTTAACTAGCTATGGCGCCTATTGGGTACCGTGCGAATTAACCGATAGCCGAGGAATAACACGGAAGTTCCGGCGTGCTTGCACTGCAATCAACAGGGATGATGATCTAAAATCCAGCCCCTTGCTGTTATCCCAGACCACCTTGAAGGATCAAGGTATCATCCTAGATCCGGGTACAAATCAATGGTACTTCGGGTTACGTGCACCTAATTTCAAACTGTTATCTGCAAACAAATTTGCTCGCGCATGTCGCAATGAAAAGTGTTGCCAAGCGTTGATTCAATTACCTGAACCTGTATGGCTGGAAGAACTTTCATCGTCTCAGAATCAGAGTAATTCCGCTATTATTACGGAGCGGTTTCCCCACCTAAAAGAATTCTTTCAATATGAAAAGGCTAGTATCTTACCACACTCTAGTCGAGGAGATCTAGCAATTGAATTAGAAGAAAACACTACACCACCTCACTATCCAATCTATCCTTTAGCACAAGATGAACTTGAAGAATTACGCAAGTGGCTAGCTGAAATGATTAAAAATGGGAAAATACGAAAATCAAAAAGTCCTGCCGGCGCTCCAATCCTTTTTGTACCCAAGAAAGATGGCACTTTACGACTTTGTGTTGATTATAGGGGACTCAATCACATTACGGTGAAGAATCGCTTCACTCTCCCCCTCATATCGGAGATGCTTGATAGAATCGCACACGCTAAGGTCTTCTCCAAGATTGACCTTAAGGACGCTTATTACAGGCTTCGTATCCGCACCGGAGACGAATGGAAAACGGCTTTTCGTACGCGCTATGGTCATTATGAGTTCTTAGTAATGCCGATGGGTTTGTGCAATGCCCCTGCTACCTTCCAGAACTACATACAAGAAGCACTTGACGATATCTTAGATACTTTTTGTATTGCATTTCTCGATGACGTACTTATATTTTCAATGGACACTGAAGCGCATACGAATCATGTCCGAGACGTCATCGAAAGACTGCAGAAAGCAGATCTATACGCCAAACCTTCCAAGTGCCAATTTTATAAAGACAAGATTGAATTCTTAGGCTACGTTATTTCAGGCGATGGTATCGAAATGGATCCAGATCGTATCCGGACCATCCAGGATTGGTGCTTCCCAGGCTCCTGCCATGAACTGCAACAATTTCTGGGGTTCTGCAACTTCTACCGCCGTTTCATTGAAGGGTTTTCCCAGATTGTAGCGCCTCTTACTCGGTATTTAAAGAAAGACGCATCTGGGGTGAAAGAGGGTCGAATCTTACCAGATAGTCCTGCCGTGGAAGCTTTTGAACAGCTTCAGGATTCATTTGGGAAGGCCATTCTCCTCACGCATTTCGACCCTGAGAAACAAATATTGGTAGAGACCGATGCCTCCAGCGCAGCGCTTGCAGGTAGCCTTTCCCAAAGAGATCCTCAAGGGCGATGGCGACCAGTTTCGTTCTACTCCCGGAAGTTCACCGAGCAGGAATCGAGATATGGTACTCCTGATCAAGAAATGCTAGCAATTGTGGAATGCTTCAAGCATTGGCGGCATTATCTACAAGGAAGCAAAGTACCAGTTGAAGTCCTCACAGACCATAGCAATTTGCAGGCATTCATGAAGACCTCAAAGCTAAATGGGAGGCAAGCCAGATGGTGCATATATTTGGCTCCATTTGATTTTACCATACGATATAGGCCAGGCAAGCGAAACAGAGTTGATGCTGCCTCGAGAAGGCCCGATTATATGAATGGTACCCGCTCTGATGCCAATCTACTTCCCACGATAGAGAGGAAGATAGCTGTGGCACAGATAAAAGCTCAGGATGAACTTCCAAGGATCCTAGTGGGGGAAGTTTTTGCTGCATGTTCACTCCGTAAACGTGCTATTCTCGCACAAGCAGTTACGCGTCACCGCGCGCGAATAACTACATGCGACGAGAATTCCTGGGCTCAGGATATATCCAAAAGTCTTCAAGAGCTTATTGAGGAGATACAGGGACGCGACCCCGAATGTCGCGGGCTCATGAAGCGAATCAACAGGGGATTACCTACGGAACAACAGTGGTCAAAATCAGGACCGTTGTTGCTTTATAATAGGAAAGTCTACATCCCTTCTGAAAAATCACTTCATTTTCAAATCATAGAGCTATATCATGATGATGCTCTTGCAGGCCATTTTGGAGAACATCGAACACAAGAATTAGTTGAACGGAAATTTTATTGGCAACACCTGAGGAAAGATGTACAAGACTATGTGAAAGGCTGTGCAATCTGCCTCGGAGCCAAAGCGAAACACCATCGAGAATATGGTGAACTCAATCCATTACCAATACCATCTGCACCGATGAGGGAATTATCCATGGATTTTATTACGGGATTTCCACCGACCTTTTATAAAGGAAAAATGGTAGACTCCATCTTTGTTATCGTTGATCGATTTACGAAAATGACCCTATTGTTCCCCGTTTCTACTACGATAACGGCTACAGAATTAGCTGTATTATTTCATCAAGAGGTGGAATGCAAGTATGGATCACCTACCGGTATAGTTTCTGATCGAGGCCCTGTTTTCACAAGCAAATTCTGGTCACACCTTTGCTACTATACAAAGATCAAACAGCGATTATCGGTGGCTTTCCACCCCAGAACCGACGGCCAAACAGAAAGGATGAATCAGACGATTGAAGCCTACCTACGTTGTTTTGCAAGTACTGAAGAAATGAATTGGCCTCAATTATTACCGCAAGCCTATTTCGCCATGAATTCGGCCATGAATAGTACGATAAACGAGATACCATTCAAGGCGTTAATGGGATACATCCCCGAGTTCCGATTATTCGTTGAGGACAACTTCACACTAAAGGGGGTGCCAGCAGTACAAGCTCGAATCAAACGATTAAAAACAATTCGCGAAGCTTTAGCGGAGCAATGGCGAAGTGTGAGCGAAAAGTATACGGGTTACTACAATACTAAGCATAAACCAACAGAGTATAAGGTTGATCAACTAGTGGTACTATCTACTAAAAACCTTAGATTCAAATGCCGCAAGCTAGCTCCTAAGTTTGTTGGGCCATTTAGAGTTGCTGGCCGAGTGGGTTCACAGGCGTATCGCCTCAGTCTCCCTACGAAATACGATCGCCTTCACAACGTTTTCCCAGTCCAGTTATTGGAGCCTTGGAATTCAACTTCTGACCAGAAGATACCTTTACCAGACCTCGAAAATACTGATGATGAATGGGAACTAGAAGACATAGTGGGGAAAATGACATACGAAGATCAACTATACTATGAAGTTAAATGGAAAGATTGGCCTACTGAGTATAATCAATGGGTGTTAGCTACTGATATCACAGCCCCCAAAGCAGTTAAGGCCTTTGAGAAACGAGAAAACAGTCACAAGAAACAAGGCAAGCGCAGAAAGACAGCCTAATCAATCCGGCGATTTGGGTTCGAAACAAGCCTGAAGCCTGCAAAATTCCTTCTTGATTTATTCATAAAACACCGGCCACGGTCAAAAAAACTAAAGAAATTGCCTGTTGGGAATCAAACCCAATACCTCAGAATCGAAAATTCTGCGCTCTATCATCGAGCCCCAGGCGAAACAACACCGAAACTAAACCGTGACAAAGTGAATCACATCCTGATTCACCATCATCTCCATGATGGTATCCCAATCATCCTCGCTCAACTCGTCCACCACAATATCTTCTACTTCTGCCATAAAGGCACGAACAGCCAAAAGCCAAGCAGAATAGCCGGCGTCCAACGGCTCGGCGCGAAGGGTGGTCTGGCGGCGATGGGTAGCACGTTGACGATCATTCTAAACAAGTCAGAAACCGCCACGAAAAGGAGCTGAAATAAGGAACTTACAGCGTCAACGGCGAGCGGCTGAATCGCCTGAAGGCGAAGCTGGCGACGCTCCAGGACACGGGCCTCGTATTCGACCCGGACCTCCTAAAATAACCATAATCAGCAACGAAACCACCATGGAACAACCCCGATTTCCATAGCAATACCTTTGCATTTTTGACCGTGCCAGTCAAATTCCAAGCCGCGCGATGAGTAGATAACAGGCGGGTGAAGCCTGTCAGCAGACGGAATTGCGCTCCGGCGATACGGCTCCGATACACCACCGAGGTCTCCTAGACCACGGCGCCGTCCGCATCGTAAGCCACGGCATCGTCCAACTCGCCGTTACCCTCACGTTGAGGGCCAAATGCGTTAAAAGACCAGCTCAACAATTCTTCAAGACGCGTAGCGTCGAATTGGAGCATGGCGGGGAGCTTTTAGGATTAGTAGTGATAACGATACGAAACAGAACCGATTCTACTTACGGGCGTGCAGGTATCATGGCCATTTTGGCAGCCGACACAGCTCGAAGAGCCCGGATTGGCCATCGAACAAGAAACTTCAAGAGGGAGACCCTCTTTAGGCCGGAACGCGTTCTGAGCCCGACCGAAACAGCCCCGGCAAGCGAGGGCACCACGCACGACCAAAGGCGTCTCACGACGACCAAACTCACGGTTGCGAGCGCGCTTAGTCTGACGGCGGCGGCGAGGAGGCATGATGGATCGAAGAAAAAAGAGGGATACGGAGGCGGCGATTGTAAGGCGAAAGCCGGCAGAAGCAGGCGCGAAGACAGGCGGCGGAAGACTAAGATCGGCGGCTGAAAAGCTGCAAAAAACGAAAATCCGATGAGCCCAACCGAAAAAGAAAGGAAAAGAGGAAAAGTGAGGGAAAGGAGCGCACTTTTATAAACAAACACACATGCGCAGACCCCGCGCAATCAGTACGAAAAATCCCTGAATCGCGCACTCACAAACAAACACCAGGTACCTATGTACCAAACACGCAAACATTACCAATCGCACCAATCACATCACTCACCACATGTTGTTATTTTCTAATTGGCTACAAAAGCACACAGATCAGAGTCGATCTGTATAGAGAGGGGAGGATAGTTGTCATGCTGGGTGCTTAGCTAAGCCACCAGGACTACACATATTATTGTATTCTACTCGGACCAGTTCCGTACCTGTTTCTTCCCTTCTACAAGTAAGAGTCTTGTATACTACTTATTATACAATCCTCTTCTACTCGTTATTGCACCTGACCTAGTTACCGTGTGACACGCTTTACTACTTGTTTTAAGTAACGTTTTATAGTTTTAAAACTTTTTTTATTTAAAAAATAATAATTATATAAAAGTTTATAATTTTTTAACTAATAATCATGTTTATTAAAAACTTATATAAACTTTTTATATATATATATATATATATATATATTTTTTTTTTCGTATAAATAAATTATTATATATTTTTAAACTAATTTATTTTATTATATAATAAACTAAAAAAGCTATTATTTACGCCGTTTTATTATATAATATTTTATTTAAAATATTAAACATTAATAACTTTATTAATATTTAAACGAAGTTTATTTATTATAAAAAGTACTTTTAAACTATTTTAATTTAAAATTAAACAGTAATTATTTAATTATATATAAATAGTTTTTAAAATAGTTATGAATATTATATTAAATTATTATTTATAAATTATTATTAAGTTTTTAAATTTTAAAAGAATATATACGTTGTTTATATTTAATAATTATATAAAACTAAATATTTTTAATATAATTAAAAAAAAAATAGTTATATATTTTAACTTTTTAAAGTATAAATAAAATATTTTTTTTAATTTTTATTTTTTTTAATTCTTTTAATATTTATATATAATATAGTTTTTTTATAGTTTCTTAATAAATATTTTAACTTATATAAATAATTTATTAATAAAAACTAAAGTTTTAAATATTTAATTTAACGTATATTTTGTAAATATATTTATTAAATTATTTTTAATATTAATATATTATATTTTAAAAACTTTTATTTTTATATAATTTTAAAAAAAATATAATATTAATTATTAAATTTTTTTTTATATTATTTTTAATTTAACTAAATAATTATATACTAATTAAAAGTTTAAATATAAAATAATAAATATTAAAAACAAGTTAAATACTTTTATAATTTTTTTAAAAAGTTATATAAAAAATAATAATATTATTAAAACTATTTATTATACTATATAATTTACTAGTTAAAACGTTATAAATAACCCGTTTATATTTATTTAAATTTTAATATATTATATTATTTTTAATTTTAAAGTTTAAATTTATTAAATTTTTTATATAAGTTTTAATTATTAATATAATAATAAATTTAAGCTAAAAAATTATATTTATATTATTTATAAATAATTTATTTATAAAAATAAATATTTTTATATAATAAAAATTAAAAGAAATAAATATAAAGCTTTAAAATAAATTATTTTTTTATTATTTAATTTATTTATTTAACGTTTTAATATTATTTAATTATAGTTTAATTATTTAACTTATAATAATAAAGTTATATATTATTTTTAATTAATATATATTATTAATATATATTTTTTAAACTTATTAAAAAATATAAACTTAAATATAGTTGTTTATATAAAGGTTAATTTTAATTAAACCTTTAGCTTAGTTTTTTTAAATTATTATAATATTATATTTATATTTAAAATTTCTTTTATTATTAAATTTAATTAAATAATTAAAAAATAATATTTTTTCTTAACTTTATATAAAGCTTTATTTATTAAAGGTTTTTTTTTTATATTAAAACTTTTAAAATAATAAAGCTTAAAATATTATTTATTTATATTTTAATTATTTTAAAAATATTTAGTTTATTATATATTAATAATAAATATAAATTATATATAAAT
>MU620071.1:0-12748 GCA_025201785.1 Xylaria longipes
TATCCACCTTTTAAAAATAGTATAAAAAAGTGGGTTTTTGGTGTAAAAGGGTGGTCCGTGGGGGGACGGCCCGTAGGGGGGCCACTGATCTTACTCTACAATTCACACATAATCTCACCTACTGCATAGCCAATGCACGGGTAACCCTTGAAACCTTTGGACTACGACGGAAGAAGAGAGATTCATACTAGCGGAATGGTCTTAATCTGAAGGCCGTGCGTTCTCCGCACTCACCTCAAATTGCCTCTTAGACTTGTTGTCGTTTTGCTGTAGCTACCTACTTAAGGTGAGTAGGATATGGTCTCAAGACAACCCGGAGTTAGGCCTATGTGTTCTCGGCCCGAGCTTAATCGGAGATTAGCACCCCCTATCGTCGTCAATAGTTTATCTCCATTAGGTAGTAACCTGTAACGCTTCTGCTGAGAGCAGGCATGTACCTATCTATTTCTCGAAGGCGACAAAGCCCAGTGCCTAGATACCAAAATTATCCTTTAAGGATATAGCTCCGATGATGAGTGCTCCTGAGATTTCAGGTAAGCTCAAAGTCCTATTCCGTTGATTTTTAAAATAATGCTATGCGTAAACCGTCTAAGTGGTACCATGTCAAGAGCTCAAGGCAATTGCTTACCTACTATAACAATTAATTACGGTCTGTAGAATGTAGTCACAGCGCGGAGAACCCGGTCTAGTTTCCGAGTCCGAAGTCCGAGTTCGCATGACGTGAAGTTCATTCAACCCACCATCACATCGTCTTAGCTGCCCGGAATCGCGCGGATTTGCGACGCGTCCTTATTAAACGAAAATCAAGGATCATGTATACAGAAACTTAGCGATTTGATTATCAATCTGAGATATAGGTACTTAGACTAGTACCTCGCGACGGCAGCTAGACCAGGGTTAGTAATTAGTTAGTTTAGTTTAGTATAAGCCTATACTAATACTAATTAGTTTAATATATAAAATTCCATACTAATACTAATTAGTTTAGTATAAAAAATTCTATACTAATATTAAACTAAAACTAATTAGTATAAAATCACGTGATTTTAAAAAAAGAAATTTAAATATTTATTTAATAAAAATTAAATAAAAAATAAGCATTTAAATAATATTATTTATATTATATATATATAATTATTATTAATTTAAATTAATATATTTAATTATATAATATAAAAATTTAAATATATTTTTATTTTTATTTATTTATTAAGTAAGTATTTTAATTTTTTATAATTTTTAATAAATTAAAATATATATTTATAAATTTAATTTAATTAACCGTTTAACTTTCCGATTTAATCTCGATTTTATATATTTTTTTTAAAAATAATACTTTAAAAAAATATTTTTTAAAAATATTTTTATTAAATTTTTATTTATACGCTAACTATATTAAGTATTATAAATTACGTGATTTAATATTAAATAATAAAAAATATTTTTTTAAATAAAAAACCTATTTTTTTAATTAATTAAATTTAATATTAAAAAATCACGTGATTATTTTTTTAAAAATATCATGTAATTTATACTAATTAATATATTAATTAATATATTAAACTAAACTAATATTAAAGCTAAAAATTTATACTAATACTAAACTAAACTAATGCTAAAAAATCCATACTAATATTAAACTAAACTAATTAGTTTAGTATACTAATTAGTATATTAATTAGTATTAAACTAATTATTAACCCTGAGCTAAACCTGTTAAATTTTGAATATTTAAGTGTAAGCCTGCTATAGGTTATCTAAAAGCTCTTAATTAATTAACTATTATAAAAGTATAGGTCTAAGTTTTTATAGCTATTGCCATTGTATATATATTTATCCTTTATATAAAATAAGTATATATCCAATGTTTCTACTATACTACCCCCTATTAGTTGGCTAACTTCTACCTAAGTAAGCCCTTAACAATAGTTTATAAGCTTATTACTTGTTGCTTAGGGCTAAATCTAACATACCCCCTTAAAAATAACCGCTTTAAGGGCTTATTTTTATATTTTTAAGCCATTTAACAAAAACAAACATAGTATATAAAAGCCGGTAGCAGGCCTAAAAAGCTCTTTTTTTAAGTAATAGCTACTGCAAAATTATTTTTATTTTCAAATTATAGTATAAGTAATTTTTTATTTAGTTATATTTTAAGCTTATAAATGCTGTTTAGTAGGCTTAAGGGCGTTTTTTTTTTTATTAATTATAAAAACGTTTTTTATTACTAGTAAATTTATATATATAAACTTTTAAGCAGCTATTAGCGTACTTAAGGGCATTTTTTTTATTATTAATATAAAGCTTTTAATAGTATTTTTATACCTGTAATAAAATATATAACGGTTTTATATATATAAACTTTTAAACGCTTTTAATAAGCTTAAGGGTATTTTTTTTTTCGCGTAAATCTTTTAATAGTATTTTTACACTTATAATAGGATTTATTGCGGTTAATTAAGCTTTAAGTAATTATTTTTTTAAATAGTTACCTTTTTAAGTAGCTACTTTTTAAAGTTTTAGTTACTTCTTAGCTTTTTTTTAAGCGCGTTTAGCTACCTTATTATTACCTAAACAAAACATAGCGATTTTTTTATAAGTAAAGTTAAACTCCTACTTTTTAAAGCAAAGCTTATAAAAAACATACTAATAGCTTGTTGCTAGGTGTTTTTTATAATAAATCGGATATTTTTTATTAGTATTTATATTTATATAAAGATATTTAATAAAAAAGCAAAAAAAGATTATTTTATAAAGGTTGTTATTAATTTTATTATTATAATTAATTTAATTATTAGTATTTTTTTTATTTACGCTTTTTTTAAGGCTATCGGGAAGCTCGACTTTATTTAAATCATTTATTGCGAATATATTATTATACAAGCGCTCTTTAAACATATATAAAACGCTTAACGTAACAGCTTTTTAACAAAATACAGTAGCAATAGTTTAATGCTATAAGGTTTTATTTAATATAGCTTTATTATATTAGCTTTTAAATACTATATACTAGTTTAAATAAATATTTTGTAAAGCTTGTTCTAGGTTAGTAATAAGTTTAAAAAAATTTAAGTTACTATTTTTAATATATAGTTTAATAACTTTATTAAGCTATTTTTTTATTTACTTAACAAAATTAGTTATATAGTAGCTAATCGCTTTAGTTATAAACTATTTATATTTATTATAATATTTAAATTTAAATATTTATTAAATAGTGCTACTAAGCTTTTATAAATTATCGTACTATTAATTAATTATTTAATAAGTTTTTATATAGGTTAATTAATAATTTATATAAACTAATTTATATATTTACTCAGTAAACTTTATAGCTTTTATACGGTAAGCTTTATATTACTTTAAAGCATAAGCGTAGCGATTTTTAACAGAAAAAAACTAGGTTTTTCTAATAAGCGTTAAATTTATAAATATAGCCGTAAGCGGCTTTATATTAACGTTTATAAATAATAAATAATCTACAATTACTAGCGCTCTTAACCTTATAAGCTAAAAAGATCAATTTTTAAGGTTTATATAGTTCTAAAAATCGCGGCTACAAGCCCTAAATATAAAGTTTTTTTCTTATTAAAAAAAATTGTTTAGTAAAGTAAATATAGTAGTTATTATAATTACGCTTTTTATAGCAATTAATAAGCTTGTTTTTTATATAATTTAAGCAGCAGTTTATAAAAAAATCGCTAGCGGTTAATTTTTTAATAAAATATAAAAATTAATAAAATTTTTAATTATTAAATTTTAAATATTTAAATATAAGCCTGCTACAAATCATCTAAAAGCTCTTAATTAATTAACTATTATAAAAATATAAGTCTAGGTTTTTATAGCTATTGCCATTGCATATACATTTATCCCTTATATAAAATAGGTGTGTATCTAATGTCTCCACCATGCTACCCCCCATTGGTTGGCTAACTTCTACCTAAGTAAGCCCCTGATAATAGTCCATAAGCTCACCACTCGTTGCCTAGGGCTAAATCTAATAAGACCGGACAGGGTTGTTGTAACCCTAATTAGATCGATCTAGACAGATCCTCTTGTCTGTAATTTAGCCTGCGATCGTGTAGACTAGGGTCCCTTATGCTGTAGATTTAGACTATTCCCGTGCTCAGCCGGAGAATAGGAAGGCGTCCGGAGTTATGAAATGCCAGAATGGGAATCGTCTTGCGATTATCTTTCTGGTGTCCCTGGCCCCTCAGCATCCCACATGAAGTCCCAACCCGTCATCTTGGCTCCGACAAGGTCAGGAATGAATTTTGAATAGGTAAGATCTCGGTCGGAGATCTTACCCGACCTCTTATTCCGGTTGTATCATGCGCGTTGCTCAATTATAGGTGTGGAGCGGCTTATAACTTGATCATGACGATGAGGATACTGGGACGTTGCTCGTCCGCCCCGGTCGTTACAAATCAAGCCATTGCATATCTGAGATG
Organism: Xylaria longipes; assembly: GCA_025201785.1. Taxonomy (NCBI): domain Eukaryota; kingdom Fungi; phylum Ascomycota; class Sordariomycetes; order Xylariales; family Xylariaceae; genus Xylaria; species Xylaria longipes. Next base: position 4,455 of record MU620071.1, read on the forward strand.
AACATATTGGCAGATAGCGGTTAATATCTATAAGGCTACCGTTCATCATGATGCATACCTCTTAAACTCCCAGCTCCCCGCCGTGATAGCAACAAGCCTCATCTATCTACTACTTCACTGTCCCATAACAACATCATAAGTCCTCCACAACTCACACACTAAATTCCACACCCTTACCTACTTACAACCCACCATGCCACCAACCAACAAAGCAGCCTTCTACCCCTCAGACAAAGCGTCCGCGCTAGTCGTCGGTCCATCCCCTTACCCAACGCCCTCCTCTAACGAAGTAATCATCCGCGTCAGCGCAACAGCAATAAACCCCATCGACCAAAAAGTGCAAGTCCTAGGCACCACCGTCCTGCCCTTCCTAACTTACCCTCTCGTCGGGGGTCTCGACGTCGCCGGGACGGTAGTCGAGGTCGGGTCCGACGTAACTGACAAATACAAACTCCGCCCCGGCGATCGTGTGCTGGGGTTCCCGAGCGAATTCGCCTCCCGCGCAGGCGGGTTCCAGAACTACGTCGCCGTGCCGGCAGACTGCGTGAGCAAGATCCCAGACGGGACATCCTTCGTGGACGCGGTGGTGCTGCCGTCCAGTATCGCGACTGCCGCTATTGGGTTGTACCAGTACCTCGGCCTCGACCACCCCTCCACGTCCCCACGCGACGGCCAGGAGGGGAAGACGGTCCTCGTGACAGCGGGCGCGAGCAGCGTGGGGAGCAACGGGATCCAGCTCGCCGTGGCGTCCGGGTACGAGGTCTTCACGACCTCGTCGCCGCATAACTTCGCGCACTGCACCTCTCTCGGCGCCGCGAGGGTCTTCGACTACCACTCTCCCACGCTCGTCTCCGAACTCAAGTCCGCATTGGAGGGAAAGCAGCTTGCGGGCGCGCTGTCGTGCGTCGAGGGGAGCAATGCCCCCGTCTTTGAGGTTGTGGCCGCTAGCGAGGGGAGCAAGAAGGTCGCTTGCATGATTCTGTTCTCGCAAGAGGGCGTCCCTGCGGGGATCACGGCTGAGATGACCCACGCGCACTGGATCAAGGATTCGCCCCTTGCGGAGACTATCTTTGGATCTTTCTTGGCGCAGGCCTTGGCCAGTGGGAGGTATAAGTGTGCGCCGAAGCCGCTGGTTGTTGGAAAGGGACTCGAGGCCGTGCAGGCTGCGTTTGATGTCAGTAAGACGGGGACTGTGTCTTGTCAGAAGCTGGTTGTTGCGCTTGAAGGGGAGGCATGAGTGAGTTTATTTTGTAAAACTAGGTAGAAGTCCCTGTAGGTAGTAGATAAGTAGCTGAGGTTGGAACTATACAACTCCCGATGTATCCCGATTTTTATAACTTGGCTCGGCTCAGAGCTATCTGCTGCGCGAGTGAGCTCTCCCGAATTCTGAGCTTCTTGCCTATCTTGAGGTATCCGGACACTTTCCAGGAAGAAAACGGGGAACGGGGAATACCACTTATGCCACAGCCAAGGTTCCATGTGGTTGCTGATTATAAAACCAAATAAAATGCGTTACGACAGAGTAGTATCAAGGTCCAACATACGGCATAATTCAAACAACCTAGTATACATGTCAACGTAGACTAACAGAATTGCCCTCGAACTAATGACACTTCGCGTGAATCGGCAAGCGCTTGGCATCAACAATATTCAGCACTCAAAGCAGTCGAGTATCAGGGCAAAATTTTGACTGGTCAAAATGGGGCGTCAAATGGCTTTCACTACGAATATTGACAGTTTGCCTGCAATTCTCATAGGGTTCAAGAGCCACGTTTGCGTAGTTGACCATGTCCATCTATTTTGAGGTATCAATCATTACATGTATCCACGATCCAAATACATCCGAGCCAGAAAAACAACCACCCCGACCAGCTCCGATTACCGAGTTGCTCAGCAGCCAAAGTTAAAGATTAGTATCCGGAATCCTGGCCACCTGGGCCTGCTCCATTTTCGTCGGTTTATTCCACCCTGGGCCTGAGTGACATCGCTTGTATCGTAAATGCGACAGAAAGTGACAATTTTAAAACATGTATCCTGATTGAGAAGTGATAAACGGATTGCGAATCTCGCAAGTATTAGATGGGGAGGCGGGTATGGTTACATGTAAGACCACACTCGCATCCGTGTATTTAAAAACAATGATGTTAAGTCAAATGTAATCGCTGTACCAGACATGGAAAATCAACTGTCAGATTGAGGTATCGCGATAGTGAGGATGGGAAGGAGGTCGATGAAATGGAACGAGAATAAGAATCAAGTCTCCAAGCACGAAGACCGAATCGGAGAGGGGAGCACGGAAGCCGTACGATCGAACAAGCCACAAAATCAAGAGGTATATATGCCTGCAACGCCGGAGAATTATGAGACCGAAGATAGAGAAGAATCTGGTTGGGTATGTACACCGTCGTCGGGCCGTAGATTAGCTCGCAGTAAAGTGATCAAAAATCAACGTGGTGCTTGATCATCAGTGGTGCGACATATGGTCCGGCGATAGACTCGACTGCTCAATGGGGTCAAATTGCACCAGCTGGTTCATGTCCAATTCTGCTTGACTAGGTTCGCCATAGGCACCAGAATGAGAATGCATAGGCAAATTGATGGTGTGTTTTGAGTACATTTCGTTCAGACTGTGGCCGTCTTCCGAAATAGCAGACTCGCCCATAGGGTAGAGGTCCGCTGATGCTGGTCGTTGCATCATGGTGAGAGGGGGCGACTGCTCCACAATGGCAGGGTCGCCGTGCTGGCTGCCATACGAAAGCGGAGATGCCGGCTGCGGGATTTGGGGCATCGGTGAGAGGAAGTTACCACTGTACGGAGTGTGCACTGGAAGTGGCGTGCCCTCCGGGGCTTGCGAGAAGAAGTTTGGGCTCGAATATTCCGAGGGCGCAGTGGTGCCAGCGGAGAGAGGATATTGCCGGAGATCCATACCGTAGCTTGCCTGCGTATCTATACGCAAATGTGACCCAGCATTGAGCCCTTGCGGAGGCTGGGGGATAGGCGCATAAATGTTGGGGTTATGGGGTTGAGGCTGGCTCTCACCCGGGTGTTGAATGTAGAACGACGGCATGGGCGTCTGGAACATTGAGAAATCGACGGCTGTAGGTACTGAGCGACTGCGTTGCCTCTTATGGCCAGGTCCACGCAGACCCTGATGCATAGGGCTAACTCCCCATTGGGATTCTTGGAAAATGCCGACGTGGGGTGGACCAAAGTTGGGTTGCGATGAGGGACGGTTCGTAGGCGACACAGGAGCCGAAACAGACAAGGCGTGGTTCATGTCGTAAGGGTTAGGGTTGTGTCGGTTGGCAAAAGTCTCCAGGGAGACGAGCTTTGCCAGTTGGCCGCTCAAAACCTTCGGGTTGCCGCCGAGGTGGTGAACATAGCACTGAGTCGCCTGCTGATCCTCGGTGAAGTCGCCACATTGGAAGAACCCATTCGAGTTGGGAGACGAGTCCATGTAGAAGTTGGGTGATCTGTTGAGTTCAATGACGATTCCACCAAGTTTGCTGCCGTCTCCTTCCGCATTCTCCAGAAAAATGTTCTTGATGGCACTAAAGTGGTACTCTATCTTGTAGCCGGCCTGGTCATTGTTGATATAATACGTCATAGTGCACTTCTCGGGTGAGTAGAATATGATGAGATCCATGGTGTTCTGTCCTACACGAGTCCACTTGCCAATGCCGAGCGATCGGCAGGTCAAATGGTGAATCACTAGGCTTTCGTCAGCAAACAACAGATAGCGGCCCTATGACAGCTGGTACACTTACGAACTTTGCCTTGTCCACCCTGATCACCGCCCAGCATCATAGAACCGTATGGCATCAGACCAGTACGTCCCATGTAAGGCCCGCCAATACCCTTTCCTGACTCCATTGCCTGCATGGCGAGATAGGCACGCATCGACTCGGGAATCGAGTCGATGTCTTCACCGCTTTCCAGACTCTTCTTTGCCAGGAGCTTAATCTTGGCACGTCTAACGAGAATTGGGAGTTAGTAAAACAGCGCAATGGCGGCAGGGACAAAAAACATACCGGTTCTGGAACCAGATCTGGACAGACCTTTCGGTCATGTTGATTTCTTCAGCTATCCTCTCGCGTACCGTGGCAGTCGGTGTAGGGTTCTTGTTGAACTCCAGCTCGAGCGTGGTGAGCTGGTCCTGCGTGGCCCGCTGCCGTTTCTGGTTCTTCTGCTGCTGGGTTAACGTGCTCTTGCGGGGAGGGCGCTTCGAGTTGGCATTGTTGGGCGTTTGTCCGGACGTAGCCGACTTGGGCGAAGGCGACTGGCTGGTCTTGGTGCCGACGGATCCAGCGGGCGTGAGGCTGGATGGCTCGGGGGTGGAATGGGTGGCCGCCGGGGTTTCCAACGCCTGGTGCTCCATCTTCATCGGGGAATCCATCACCAATTGAATGTCGAGGGAAATTCCCATACGCTGACGGAAGCTCTGTGTCGAGTGAACAAAGTGTCGGGCGACTGCGAAGCAATGATACAACCCTGGTAGTATCTTTCAATGGCAGCCAAAGACAGCCAGGAACAGCGATGAGGCGTCAAGGAGAGTGGTGAAAGAGAAAAAACTTCTTTCAGGGTCGGGTCCGAAGGAGTGTCGTTCCGAGTCCTCGGTGCAAACAGCCAAGGCCGGGGTGGAATACGTGATTCGTGACGCGTTGATCGCGCGTGGCAGCCTGCTGTTAGTGCTGCTGTCGCTGGTATTATTGATGCTGCGGGAAGTCGACGTCGGGGCAGCCAACAGGCGTTGGGCGCGTCGTCGCGATGGTTGTGAAGCCTAAGGAATGAAATGGGCCCGAAAGGAGTGACGGTGCCCGTAATGGCTACAAAGATTTAAAAGGAATGTGGAGGGGAAAGAAAGTGAAAGGAAAGAAAAAAAGGGCTGAAGAATTGCCGAAAAAGGTCGACGATACTGGTGATGGGGAAGAAAGACTAGAAGGATACGAAGAGAAGAAGAGAGCAGAGGGGGGGGAGACCAGAGAAAAAACCCTGGGTACGAGGGCTGGCGGGAAAGGGAGCCAGCGAGCGATGGTGGGTGGTGGTGGATGGGCCGGCTGCTGGTTAGGCTGCTCAACGCAGCAGAGAACCCAGCAGAGCGTGCAGGCCCGGGTGCAGAGCGCAGCAGAGCGCAGAGTGCAGGATGCAGAATGTAGGTACCCGCAGTAGTGTGCCGTAGCGCGCATGAAGGTACGCAGGTACGGTTTGGGTGCGGCTTGGACGTCGAACGTGCAGTGGTAGGCAGGTATGGAAGCGTGCTGGGAGTGGTAGCAGTGGTGGTAGTGGTGGTGTGGGCTCTGCTGCTCTTTTGAGTCGTCGGCGGTCAGGTCGGCCATTGCCACGCCAGTTCCCCAACCGGGGCCAGTGGCCCAGTGGCCCAGTGAGGTGGCCCACTGCCCGACCTCCCACACACCACACACCAACACCGCACCTGTGTCCAGCCAATACAGCGACGTGTAGTGGTAGCACGGGCACGCAAGGGCCAAGCCAGGCACAGTGCATCAACTGGCCTGTGTGAAGGCCCTGTCGCGACCCTGTGCTAGTGGGCTGTGGGGGCCAGGTGGTGGGCAGTTTAGGCCCAAAATAGGCGCTAGGCACCACAAAGGACAACTGGACATCTGCAGGCCCGGCACAGTACACGCCTCCAGGATCCTGTCCTTCCCGCCATCAGTTTCTGATCAGTTTGCCCTTTTTGCCCTTTGGGGCTACACGCTCGCGGTCTAGCCCCGAGTGGTCAAGCTCGTTTGCAAAACCGCGAAGCTCAGGCACTCCCGCATTCCCACTCCTTTCCTCATCCAGCCTGATTTACGATGACCCCGTTCGACTTTTTCCTCTCGTTGCATGTCGCCTGTTTCAAACCACAGGGTACAGGGAATCATGCCGCTCCATATGGTGCCTGGCCGGTGCCTACCTACCGCCATAAATGTTTTTTTTTTCCTTTGCTCCTCTGGCCCCTTTTGAAAGACAGCGACCGATCGGACACTGGCTATGTTCATGATCTACACAGAAGCTGGGATATCTTTGTGTTCAATGCTGGACTACCTGCTGACCGCTCAGAGATCTCCATCCCTATTACCTAACAACGTGTAGGTATGAACGCCGCGGGCGTGCCATACAGTATCGGTTCGCGCTCTATGCTGTAGTAGTATGTTTGTATTTGATGAAATAGTGTGCTGCGAGCCCCTGATTGTCAACTGCACTATGTACATTTTCCGTGGGAGAAACTTCCAGTGCCGTGAGATTCTACACTGTACGTATCTAGGTACCTAAATGTTACCCTATCCATCTGGCCAATATCATACTATAACTGACCAGTCTCGTTCACGTTGTTGAGATCTCACTGGCAAGTGTCCTGTGTCCATACCAAACGCGGTCTTGTGTTTTCCGCACCCGCCTCAGCCGGTGCCAGATAAGGCAAGGTGATGCTGGTGAGCCAGGGCCATGTCTTGCATGTTGGCTACCTAGGCTAGGAAGAGAATGGTGTGGCGTGGACCTTATCCGGACCGCCTGAATTTTTGCTCGCCCTGGCGAAGTTGATCACCAGTTCCTCCTCATGGCCTCTTCTCTCTCCCACTCCTCAAATACGTACTCGTAGTGGAAATCGTTGTAGCATGCTGTGCTACCTCTACCCACAACGTAATCAGCTTCGTCATGACCGACTACACTACAAGAAGACATCAAGGTATGAAGCGCGGGTTTGCATCGCCCAGCAAGTAGGCGAATGCTTTGTCAATTGACTACATACAGTATAGGTAGGTGCCCATGCCTCTACAGTACTCGACATTCAGCATTGCGACGGATCTATGATTTGAGGTCGGAAAGTCCTACGGCGCTTAGGATCAAGAGCCTGCAGTCGAGTGCCACAGCGGGACGGGATATTCCTCTGTGGCAGCAACTGCCTGCTCGACAACCACCCAATCAGCATCGTGCCCAAGCCCTCTTGTCGACTGCTTTAACGCATGAAAAGGGGGCTCGGCGCCACAATACAAAGATACATACCTACATTTAGCTCATTCTTGGTAGCATGTGCCAAAACTGTCAGTCCATGATCACCAAGCTATTGTCGACTCTTCTGCTATCATGTCTTTCTACAGGATCTCGTACATTCAAAACTTCAGGTTTGCCCATTACAGACAAATACAATGTGGCGTTCAAACCAGAGTAGGATAAAGCTACAATGCCCTATTGATGATGTTGGCAACAATCACTCACTGTACAGTAACAAATACACCTGTCGTTGGGCAAGACGGAATCTGCATTCAGCACCACACACGCAGACCAAAAAGAAAAGAAAAGAAAATCGGTGTGTTGCCAAGCTGCTGACAGGAACACAAAAATCTGACCACGGCCTCTGCCTCGTATAGGCGAAGCATCGGTGGTATCCGGGCAGGCATCCCTGCACTTTTGCCAGTAGCGCGTCTTGTGTGGCCAGAATTGTGGCCGTTCTAGGTCTTACCAGGCCGTGTGATGCATCAACTTGCAGGACAGTGATCGACTCTCGATTGAGGCCAGTGGTTCTGAAACAACTTGCTGTTCTCTACATCATTCCACAAACCGTCCTGTGACTGATGACTAGCTACGATGCCGTATCTACTATGTAGCATATGACGATATTCTGTACTATGTGCTATGTGGTCACTAAAAAGCACTACGTTAGTAAAAGGCAAGGAAGGGAACGGCAAGATGATGTATGATAGCCAAACTGTTTAGCCTCCGGCGTCATTACCTGGGTTTGACGCCAGCGTCCCGGCATCTTCTTTCTACAGCAACACGTCTTACGCCATGATTCATGTCTGAGTCGCGTCGTCGGCATGTCCACAGATTCCATGATGACCGACACTATAATCGACCTATGCCCACACTACCTCTGTCTTAGCACTAACTTCGGAATGTCCCGGCTTTTTCGTCACAGATTCTCCCAGTGCAACGCTACGTTTCCGGACTTTTTGATGGAGAGGACGGCTGCTGCGTCACTCGCGAATCACAACTGGCCACTCGATAGGAAGATTGATATTCTGAACTCATATTTGCGTCTACGCTGACGATCCTCGGGAGCGGACGACACAACACAATCAAACAGCCATCGCTCCATTATGCGGGGCATGTACAGTGCTTACCAAATGAAGTATACTGTAAGCACACTCTCTCGGCTCCAAGTCGGTGTCGGTGTTCAAGCTCACAGCATCAGAGAACCCCTGAGCAGAGTCGGCCCGCCAAGAAATCACACCAGTTACTGCCCGCTAATCTGGGCTTCGTTTTTTCTATCCAAAAATAAGCTTTAATACCTTTAACTA
>MU620072.1:0-12476 GCA_025201785.1 Xylaria longipes
TTAATAAAAATTAGTTTTTAATATAAGTTATAATATTATTAAAATTAGTTTATTTTTTTATATATAAAAAATATTTTTATTAATATAAAAAAAAATTTATTTTAATATAAATTAATTATATTAGTTTTAAAAATAATAAAAAACTAATTTATTATTTTTTTTAAAAATATTAGTTATAAGTTTTATATTTTAATAAAACTTTTATTTTAAAAGATTTTAAAAAAATATAAAATTATAAACTATTTTAAAATAATAAATTATATTAAATAGTTTTATAATTTTAAACTTTTAAAACTTTTAAATATAAATATTAATATTATTAAACTTTTAAATTATAATAAAACTATTATTAATATAAATAATATTTTTTTTTTAAATAATTATTAGTTATTAAATTACTAATTTTATTAAATATATATAATATAGTTTTTAAGTTTAAAATTATTAAGTTTTTTAATAAATAAATATTTTTTATTTTTAAAGTTTTTATAATAAATAAAGCTTATATTAATATTTAGCTTAATTAATTAAACTATTTTAGTTTTATTTTAGTTTTTTTTTTTTAAATATATTTAATAGTTTTTTTAAAGCTTTTATTTATTTTTAATTTTTTTATATTAATTTTAAAATAATTTAATTTAAAAAAAATTTTTTAATATAATATTTAAAAAAAAATAATAATATTTAAATATTAAATAAAAACTATTATATTTTTTATAAACTTAAGCTTTAATTTATAAATATTTAAATTATTATAAAATTATTTTTATAAATTTTTTTAATTTTTTTTATATTTATATTTTTTATTATATTTTTATAATAATAATTAATTATAATTATTTTTAAAAAATAAATTTATTTTATTAATAATATTTTTTAAATAATTAAAGTTTTTTTTATTAAATTAAATAGTTTTAAATATATTTTAATATAATTATTTAACTAGTTAATAAATAATAATTTTTTAACTAGTTTTATTTTAAAAATTTGTTTTAATTTTTTAATATATTAATATATTATTAATAATTTTCTTTTAATAAATTATTTTAAAAATAATAATTTATATTTTAAAAACTTTATTTAAATAAATTTTAAAATTTATAATTAAATAATTTATATTTTTTAATTTTAAAATGTTATATTTAAAAACTATTAAAATAATTAATTTTTATTTTATAGCTTATACTTTAAAATTTTTTAAAAGTTTAATTTTTTTTTTTATATAAGTTTAATATTAAACTTTTATTTATAATTACTATATTATTTTTAAATATTCTTTTCGTTTTTAAAGCTTATTATATTATTTATTAATTAATTTTATAAGTTTAAATATAGTTTTTTTATAGTTATAAAATATAAATTTATATAATTATATAATAAAATTAATAATATATTTTTAATATATTTTAAAGTTTTGTTTTTTTATAAAATATTTATTTTAATTAGTTTAATAAGTTTTTTTCCTATTTTTTATTATTTCTGCTAAATTACTTAGCTTATTAATAAAATTAATATTATTTTTAATAATAATAATAATTAACTAAGCTTTAGTTATTTTATTAATTATTTTTTTAAAATAATATTTATATTTAAGTTTTTTTAATAATTATAGCTATAAAAATCTATTTATAAGTTATAAATACTTTTAAAGGTTTAAAAAAATAACTTTAACTATAAATTCTTTATTTTAAAATATATAATTATTTAGCTTAGCTAGTATAATTTTTATATTTATTAATAATATTATTATTATTTAATTAATCGCTTATTTTAGCCTTAAAAATAAAATTAATATATATAAAACTTTTAATTATTAAAATTAAATAAATTTAATTAAATATAATAAATAATTAATTAATATATTTTATTATATTATAAAAATTCTTTTATTTTATATTAAATAAATATATATAAATAATTTATGTTATATAAACCGTTATTTTAACCTTTTAAATTTAATATATTTAGCTGTATAAAATCCGTTTTTATTATTATATATTTTCATAACTCCATAAATAAAAGAATTAAAATATTACTATAAAATATATTTGTAAAAAATTAAAAAAAAAGTATAAAAGCTATAAAAACTATTAAAAAATCTATAAGTATTAAAAATATTAATAAACGTAATAATAATATATATAAAACTATTATTATAAATTAAACTAATATTATTATAAAATAAAATAAGTTAAAAGCTAACTTAATATTTATAAAACCAGTAAAAAAAAACCTTAAAAAATAAACAAAGTTACGGTTACTAGCTTTAATAATAATAAGTTAAACTATATATATAAGTGTAGTATATATAGCTAAGATATAGCTAATGTTATAGCTAACTTATATATATACTTAAATATAAATTGTTTAAATAGCTTACTGTTAAAAATTAAAGCTCCCGAAGTTAATTTCTTTTTTAGCTTATAATTAATATATAAATTTAAAATTTATTATATAAAACTATAAATATATTTTTGAAATAATTATAAGCTTTTTTAAACGTTGTTAACAATTATTTTATTATAAAATCTTTTTTTAACTTTTTTAAATAATAAAACAAAATATTTAAAGTTAATTTATTTATATATTTTTATATAAAATAGCTAATTATTATTTTTAAAAGCTCGCGTATAATTTTATAAAAAGTTATTTATACTAGCTAGGTTTATTTTAAGTAACAGTTTTTTATTTATAACTACTGTTTTTTTATTCGGTATTTATTTTATATATATTTTAAAGTATAAACTTTTTAATTTTACTATAAAAAATACTTTTTTTAAACTAATAAATATATTACTTTAAATTTATAAATAGTTTATTTATTTTTATTATTTATTTATATTTTTATATTTATAAATATAAAACATTTAATTTTATATTTAAATTTATTTTAATTTAATTTATAATTATATATTTTTAAATATTTTAACTTTAAACTAAGCTTATTATTTAATATATTTAAAACTTTATTTAAACAGCTGTTTAAAATATTAAAAACAGGTTTTTAAATTAATTTAAAACTAAAATTATTTTAATTTATTAAAATTATATAAATAAAATCACTTAATTTTTAACTATTTTAAATAGCTATATTATTATTATTTTTATATAAAAACTTTCTTTTATTTTACCCGATTTTCTTTTTAATTAGTTTAACTAAATTTAATATATAGTTATTTTTATTTAAAAATAAATTATATATTAATAATAATATAATTAGTTTAAATAAAACCAAGTTTATTTATATATATAAAAAGTTTAATTAAAAGATTTAGTAAATTATAAAACTTATTTTTATATATATAAAACTTAATAAATAAAGTTTTATTATAATTATATTAATATTTAATTAAATTTATAATAATTTTAATAAAGTTATAACAATATTATATATATATAAATTAATAAAAATAAAGGATAATAATATAATATATATATTTATTATAATTTAAAAAAAGATTAATTAAAATATAAATATTTTAATATAATTTAATATTTTATATATTTAAAATTTACATGCGGTTATTTTTAATAAATTATAAATTAAAATTAATAATTATAAAATAATTTTTAATAAATATAATATTTATATTAGTTTTTTATTTTATTTTAAAAATAATTTTAAATAAAAATTTAAACTAAATAATTAAAATTATATTTAAAATAATTATTATAAAAATATTTTATTTATAAACTTAAATAAAATTAAAATTAATAATATTATATTTATTAAGTTTATTTTAAAAAAATTTAATTAATTTAGCTATATTAATAATAATAATAAATTTTTTATTATTATAGTTTTTTAAATATTAAAAAAATAAATCGCTAAGTTATTTATATAAAAAAAAATATTTATATTACGCGCGCTATAAATATAAAAAATATAGCTTTATTATATATAAAATAAAAGTTTATAGTTTATTATTCTATAAAAATTACATACGCTTTATAAATAATAGCTATAATAATTAAACTTTTTATATAATAATAGTTTATTAACGTTTTATATTTAATTTATTATAATAAAAAAAGCTAAAAAAGTAGTTATAGCTAGTAGTTTAAATAGTAATAAGTTAGCCCGTATATATAAGTATAATATATATAGCTAGGATATAGCTAGTATTATAGCTAACTTATATATATACTTAAATATAAATTATTTAAATAGTTTATCATTAAAAATTAAAGCTCCTTAAGCTATTTCTTTTATTTAGCTTATAATTAATATATAAATTTAAAATCTACTATATAAAACCGTAAATATACTTTTATAACAAATAGCTATATATTATTAATAATATAAATAATTTTTAAACATTAAAAATAATATGTTTTTAGCTATTACTATTATTAATTTTAAAACTTTTAAAGCGTTTAAATTTAAAGCTTTTAAAAACCTTAATTATAGATTTTTTAAAGTTTTTATTATTAATTTTACTATTAAGCTTTTTTATTTATTTATATTAACGTTTAAAGTAAAGTTGTTTTTATTAAAAATTAATTCTTTAAAAATTATTTAATTTATAATAAATAATAAAACTTTAAAAATTTATACGTTGTTTAAAAAACATTATATTATTAAAATTTCCGATTTAAACAACTTTATTTTTTATATTAATAAGCTTTATTATATTAAAATTAATAAACTTTAAAACTTTATATTAGCTTATTTAAAAATCTATATTTTAAATATTTTTAAAAAGCTATATATTTTCTATGTTTTTTATATTAAAATTAAATTAAGTTTTTAAACTATTAAATAAATATTTTTATATATTACTATATTAAAGTTTAAAATAACCGTTATACGCTTTTTAAATAATAATAATTTTTATTATAATATTAAGATTAACTACTTATAAAGCTAATTATATAAAAAAATATACATATAATATTAACAATTAAATAATAAGTTAATTACCTTTATAGCTTGATTAAACAAGTGGTATACGTTTATAAAATTCTTTAACTATAAAAGAAATTTACGTATAAAATGTTTTTTCATACACTTAATTAATTAATTAAATAAATTAATATATAAAGCTATTTTTTTTTAAATATATAATATTATACCTTTTAGCTATTTAATATTAATTAATATTCTTGGCTAAAAAATATAAATTAATAAAAATAAAAACAAAAACTTAACTTAAACGTATAAACTATATATTTAATATTATATTTTGATTTTTTTAATAATAAACTAATAAAATAATTTTAATTATTTTTATATAGTTTAGTTTAACTTTTATATAAAACTTTAATTAATAATATATAATTATATTATTTTTATTTTTTATTATATAAACTATATAAAAGTTTACTTTATAATTAATCTTTTATATTTATAATGATATTAAATAATAGCTAATTATATAAAAAGTATTAAAAGTAAATATATAAAAATATATTCGCGGTTTTATATAATAAATTTTAAATTTTTATATTAATTATAAGGTAAAAAGAAAATAGCTTTAAAAGTTTTAATTTATAATAATAAACTATTTAAATAATTTAAATTTAAATATATATATAAATAAACTATAATACTAGCTATAATTTAGCTATATATATTATATTTATATATATAAACAAATTATATATTATTAACGCTACTAGTTATAATTATTTTTTTAGTTTTTTTTATTATAAAAAATTAAATATAAAATATTAATAAATTATTATTATATAAAAAGCTTAATTATTATAATTTTTATTTTTAAAATATATATAATATTTATAAAATAATAAATTATAAGCTTTTATTTTATATATAATAAAGTTATATTTTTTATAATAATGATTGTTTTAATATTTTTATATTTTTTATATATAAAATTAAATATTATTTAATTTTTTAATATTTAAATAAATATAATATTAAAACATATAACCGGGTTAAAGTTTATAAACTTTTTTATAGCTAATTTAATAAATATAATATTATTAATTTTAATTTTATATAAGTTTATAAATATAATATTTTTAAAATAACTAGTTTAGCTATAATTTTAATTATTATTTTATATTTTTATTTAACATTATTTATAAAATAAAATAAAAAGTTTATAAAAATATTATATTTATTAAAAAATATTTTATAATTATTAATTTTAGTTTATAATTTATTAAAAATAACTACGTATAAATTTAAAATATAAAAAATATTAAATTATATTAAAATATTTATATTTTAATTATTCTTTTTTTAAATTATAATAAATATATGTTATATATTATTATTTTTTATTTTTATTAATTTAAATTTATATAATATTTTTATAACTTTATTAAATTATTATAAATTTAATTAAATATTAATATAATTATAATAAAATTTTATTTATTAAATCTTTTATTTTAACTTTTTATATATATAAATAAACTTAGCTTTATTTAAATTAATTATATATATAAATAAAGTTAGCTTTATTTAAATTAATTATATTATTATTAATATAGAATTTATTTTTAAACAAAAATAATTATACGTTAAATTTAACTAAAAAAAAAAAGAAATTTTAAATAAAATAAAATAAAGTTTTTATATAACAATAAAAATAATATAACTATTTAAAATAATTTAAAACTAAGCAATTTTTTTATATAGTTTTAATAAATTAAAGTAATTTTAATTATAAATTAATTTAAAAAACTATTTTTAACTTTTTAAATATATTAAATAATAAACTTAGTTTATAATTAAATTAAATAAAAAAATATAACTATAAATTAAAATATAATAATTTTTAATATAAAATTAAATATTTTATATTTTTAATAATAAAAATAAAAATAATAAATTAAAATTAAAAACAAGTAAAAAACCGTAAAAATAAATTTAAAAAAAAAATTAATTAAACTATTTATAAAATTTAAAGAAATATATATATAAGTTTAAACTATATATAATGTATATAAAAAGTATACTATAAAGTATTTTTAAAAAATAAATAAATAAAATAATTAAAAAATTAATTATAAATAAAAAGCTATAAAAGCGTTAAAACAAAAAATAAAAATAGCTATAAAAAATAACTATTATATAAACTTTTATAAAATTATTTATAAGCTTTTAAAAATTATAATTAATTATTTTATATAAAAATATATAAATAAGTTAACTTTAAATATTTTATTTTATTAATAATAATTATTTAAAAAAGATATAATAAGTTAATTATTAATAATATTTAAAAAAACTTATAATTATTATAAAAGTATATTTATAGTTTTATATAATAAATTTTAAATTTATATATTAATTATAAACTAAAAAAAAAAATAACTTTAAAGCCTTTATTTTTAGTAATAAGTTATTTAAATAATTTATAATTAAGTATATATATAAATAAGCTATAATATTAACTATAATTTAATTATATATATTATATTTATATATATAAGCTAATAATTTATTATTAAAGCTGCTAGTTATAACTATAAATTTAAATTTCAAAATTAAAAGTAATATTATATATTAAAATTTAAACAAATATAAATAAATTATATAATATAATAAATAATTATAAAAATATTTAATTTATTTTTAATATTTATTATTTTATATTTAAACTTTAAATTATTAAATAATTATTTAGTTAAGTTAAAAATAATAATAAAAAAATTTAATAATTAATATTATATTTTTTTAAAAATTATATAAAACATTTATTTTTTAAAATATAATAAATTAATAATAAAAATAACTTAATAAATATATTTATAAAACATATATTAAACTAAATATTAAAAACTTTAATTTTTATTAAGAAATTATTTATATAAATTAAAATATTTATTAAAAAAATAAAAATTATATATTATATATAAATATTAAATAAAATTAAAAAATAATAAATAATAAAAAGTATTTTATTTATACTTTAAAAAGCTAAAGCGTATAATTAAAAAATAAAATTTCTTTAACAGAAAACTTTTTTTTTTAACTATATTAAAAATATTAAATTTTATATAATTATTAAATATAAATAATATATATTTTTTTAAAAATTTAAAAATTTAATAATAACTTAAAAATAAAAACCTAGTATAATATTAATAACTGTTTTAAAAACTATTTATATATAATAAAGTTAATATTTTTTAGCTTTAAATTAAAATAGCTTAAAATATTTTTTATAATAAATAAACTTTGTTTAAATATTAATAAAGTTATTAATATTTAATATTTTAAATAAAATATTATATAATAAAATATATTAGCTTAAAAATATATAATAAATTATTCGTATAAAAATATATATATATATATATATTTATATAAAAAGTTTATATAAGTTTTTAATAAGTTTAACTATAAATTAAAAAATTATAATCTTTTATATAATTATTATTTTTTAAGCAAAAAAGGTTTTAAAACTATAAAATATTATTTAAAATAAATAATAAAACGTATAAGCGGATAAAAACAATAATAAAAATAATAATAATTATTTTATTATTATTATTATTTAATAATCCTATTATTAATATAATATTTAAAACGGTAAAAAAACCTTATATATAAAAATAATAATAATAATAATAAAAATAATAATATTATTATTATTTTTATTATTTTTATTATTATTATTATATAATAACTATTATTTTTTAATTAATATAATTTTAAAATAATAGCTAAAATATATATATAATAAATATATATATATATATATACGTTTATATTCATGAGCTTTAAAAAAAAGAAAAAAAAAAAAAGCAGCGGAAAATAGTTTGTTTTTAAATATAAAAGCTAAAAGTATACGTTTTATTTAATTTTAAACAAATATTCTTTAACAGCTAAAAAAAATAATTATATATAAAAAAAAGCTACGTGTTAGCTTTTTTTCTTTTTTATATAATATATATTATATTATTATATAACCTTTATATAATAAATAAAAAAAACCTTTTTTAAAACTAGTAGTTTAACTTATTAATATTTAATTTCTTTAGCTATAAATTAACCATATATTATAGTTTATATTTATTTTTTTATATTTATTCTTTTAAATTATTTAATAATTATATACAAGTATATTATAGTTAAAAAAAAAAACTAATATTATAATATTAAAATTAACTAGTTATAAAGCTACTTATATATAAAAATATACGTATAATACTAGTAATTAAACAGTAAGTTAATTACTTTTATAGCTTAATTAAACAAGTAATATATGTTTATAGAACTCTTTAACTATAAAAAAATTCTACGTATAAAAGCCTTTTTTTTATACATTTAGCTAATTAATTAAATATATAATATTATACTTTTTAACCAATTAATAATTTTACTACTTTTATTAAAAGCTTAAAGATAATTTTTATTATTATTTAATATATTTTTAAGCTTAAAAATATTAAAAAAATAAACTTAAATATATTTATAAATATAAAAAGAAAACCTTTTAAAATAAATAAACGATTATATTTTATTTTATTATATAGTTTAAAAAAACATAAATTTTTATTAATTAATATATTAAAATTAAATATATTAATTAATAATAATATATATAATATAAAGCTTTAATATGTTTATTTTTAACTTTATTAAAAATAAATAAGTTTTAAAAAATTTATAACTTATTATTATATTATTTATATAATATTATATATAATATTATATTAATATATATTTAATTAAGATCAATGTTTTTTATTTATTTATATTATATATAACTTATAATAATATTTAAAAAAACCTATTTACGTTATTAAAATTAAAAACTTATTAACTTTAAAATAAAAATCGTTATTTTAACTACTTTTTTAACTACTACTTTTAACACTTTTTATATACTAAAATTAATTTTATATACTTTAGTTTAAGTTAATATTATAATTTATACTATTAAATAATAATAATAAAAAATAAAAAAGTTAACTAAAGTATTTTTAGCCTATAAAATTATTTGCTTATAAGCTAAAAAAATAATATTATAACTATAATTATAAAAATATTATTTTTTATTATATAAAAAAAATAAACTATTTTTAAGTTAATAAGTTTTAATTATAAACATAAATAATCGCGATTATTAAAAATAAAGCTACTTATAAAACACTATTAATTTTAATATTATATACGTTTAAATAAACTTGTTTAATAAATAAAATTAAATATATAAACGTAAAATAATAGTAAAAAGTTTTTTTATAAAGTAATAAAATTATTTAACAGCTAAAAAATCTAGTTTTAAATAATATAAAGTTTTTATAGCTTTTAAACGTTATAAAACTAATACTATTAATATAAATTTATTAAATATAAGTAATTTTAATTATTATATATATTTTAATATAAAGTTAATAAATATTATAATTACTATTAAATTAAACCGTTAAAAGTTTTTATAAAATAGTTTTTAAAACTAAATTTATTAAAAAAGCTATATATTATAAAGCTTCGTTAATAATATACATAATAATTATATACTTTTAAAAGTTAATTATATAAGCATTTTTTTTAATAGCTATATATTTTTAAAAGCGTAATTTTATTAACTTTTTTATATACTATTTTTATTAGCTTTATATATATTTATTAAATTATTTAATATATTAATATAAAGCTTATTATTATTAAAAATAAAAATAAAACGCTTATAATTTATATATTAATTTATTTAAATAGTTTAATAAGTAATATAATATATTTATTAATATATTTATAACTTTATAAAATAGCTTTAAAGTAAAAAATATCGATTTATATAATATATATAAACTTTTTACTAATATATATTTATAGTTATAACACTTCGTTATTATTTTTTATAAAATAAAAGTTAAATATAAAAGTATTTTATATAGATATAAAGAAATTAGCTAACTAATACTTTTTTTTATTTTATTAATTTTATTACTATAGTTATTATAAATAATTAATTAATATAATATATTAATTATATTTAGTTTTATTAATATTATATTATAATAGTTTCGCTTTTAATTTTTAATCCTTTTTTTTATTAATTAACTAATTTATTATTTTAATTATTTTTAAAACCTTTTTTAATTTATAATAATAAAAATATTAATAACTAGTAATAAAAAATAAATATAATACTAGGATTAAAATATAAATATTATTATAAAAGTATATTCGCGGTTTTATATACTAGATTCTAAATTTAAATATTAATTATAAGCTAAAGAAAAAAGGTAGCTTTAAGGGTTTTAATTTCTAGTAGTAAGCTATTTAAATAATTAATAAATAAGTATATATATAAATAAGCTATAGCACTAGCTATAACCTAGCTATATATACTATACTTTATATACGGGCTAATTATTTACTACTAAAGCTATTAGCTATAACTACTCCTTTAGCTTTTTTTATTATAAAAAATTTAATATAAAATGTTAATAAACTATTATTATATAAAAAGCTTAATTATTATAACTTTTATTTTTAAAATATATATAATTTTTATAAAGTAATAAACTATAAGTTTTTACTTTATATATAATAAAGCTATATTTTTTATAATAATAGTTATTTTAATATTTTAAATTTTTTTTTATATATAAAATTAAATATTATTTAGTTTTTTAATATTTAAATAAATATAATATTAAAAAAATTAACTAGGTTAATATTTATAAACTTTTTTAAAGTTAATTTAACAGGTATAATATTATTAATTTTAATTTTATTTAGGTTTATAAGTGTAGTATTTTTAAAATAACTAGTTTAGCTATAATTTTAACTATTTAGTTTATATTTTTACTTAAAACTATTTTTAAAACGGAGTAAAAAATTAATAAAAATATTATATTTATTAAAAAGTATTTTATAATTGTTAATTTTAGTTTATAATTTATTAAAAATAGCTACGTATAAATTTTAAATATAAAAAATATTAAATTATATAAAAATATTTAACATAGTTTATATATAAACGGATTATTATAATAAATATAATAAAAACAGTAGGTTTAAACATTTAATTTACCTATTATTAAGAGTTAATATTTTATATAAAAAAAAAAAGAAAAAGAAGCGTAATAAGTATAAGAATTTACACCTAAATATATAGCCCGCAAGGGTATTTACTATAGTTGCCTAGTAAATACTAGCCAGTAAACTAAAAGCCCCTTTAACCCAGGGGCAAAAAAGCTTAAGTTTTTAAAACCCCTTATCCAATAAAACCCTTCCTCTTATTACTACTTATTACTTATTAATTACTATTTACTACCTATTAAATATATATAATACTACAACTAATAACTAAAATAATAACCACGTAAAATATAAACAATTTATTAGCTTTTTTTTTTTAAACAGCTATAAAAGTTTAATAAAAAAAATAAAAATATACTAGCTACTTTTTAAACAGCTGCGCTGTTTGTTTAAAAAAAACATAAATAAATTTTTATTAAAAAATAAAAATTAAGCTTAAATAATTAATATAATTTATTTAACTAGTTAATAATTATTATTATTATTATTTATATTA
>MU620073.1:0-12455 GCA_025201785.1 Xylaria longipes
TAAATATTTAATTATTTTATATTATTATATAAATATATTTTTAATAAAAAAATAAAAATATATATTATTTTATATTATTAATTTTTTAATAATAAAAAAAAAACTTAAAAAAAAACTAATATTTATAATATTAATAAAAAAAAAATTTAATTATAGCTATAAATATTTTTAAAAATATTTTAAAAATAATATAATAGTTTTTTAAAATAAAATAAATTAAAATATATAATTTAACTAAAAAAATAAAAAAAATAAAATAACGTTTTAAATATTTATTATAAAATAATAACTAGTATAATATATTATTAAAACTTACGCTTAAAAAAACTATAAAAATTATAGTTTATATATATTTAAAAAAAAATTTATTTAAAAGTTTAATAAATATTATATATTTATTTAAAAGTTTTATTATTTTATTTTTATTTTAATTAAAATTAAAACTTAATATATATTATAAAAATTAATATAAATAAAGTTAAATAAAAATAAAAATATTTTATTTAATTTAAAACGTTTTTTAAACTTTTTAAAAAACGTTTTTTTAAAAACATTTATTATAAAAAACTATAAAAAGCGTTTTTAGTGTAGTTTTTGCTTATAAAAATAAATAAATAAAATAACCGCGTTATATAATAATATAGTAAATTAATAATAATAATAATAATATAATTATTTTTTATAAATTATAAATTAAATTTAATAATTATAAAATATTTTTATAAACTTTTTATTTTATTTTAAAAATATTATATTTATAAACTTAAATAAAATTAAAATTAATAATATTAAATAAATTATATTAGTTTTAAAAATATTTATAAACGCTAGCTTAGTTAATTTTTTTAATATTTTATTTATTTAAATATTAAAAAGTTAATTAATATTTAATTTTATATAAAAAAAATATAAAAATATTATAATAATTATTAATATAAAAAATATAGCTTTATTATATATAAAGTAAAAGTTTATAGTTTATTATTTTATAAAAATAATATATATTTTATAAATAAAAGCTATAATAATTATTTATTATTATTTTATATTTAATTTAATATAATATAAAAAGCTAAAAAAGTAGTTATAGCTAGTAGTTTTAATAATAATAAGTTAGCTTATATATATATATATATATTATATATAGCTAAGTTATAGCTAATGTTATAGCTTACTTATATATTTACTTTAGTATAAATTATTTAAATAGTTTATTATTAAAATATAAAGCTTTTAAGGTTACTTTTTTTTTTAGCTTATAATTAATATATAAATTTAAAATTTATTATATAAAACTATAAATATTATTTTAAAATAATAAAATTAATTATTAATATATAAATATTTTAATATTTAAAATATATTTTATTATAATAATAAATAAAACTTTAATTTTATATATAATAAAACTTAAATATTAAAAATATACTTTTTATTAATTATTCGCTTATAAACTAAGCTTTTTAAATTTTAAAAAAGTTTTATATTATATAATAAACTTAATATTATATAATAAACTTAATATTACGTTTATAACTTTTATATTAAATATATTATTATTATAATAAATAAAAATCTAGTTTAAAATAATTAAAATTATATATTTTTATAAAAAGTTTAATAAGTTTTATTTAAATAAAATAAATTATTTATTTAACTTTAAAAAATATAATAGTTTTTTTATTAACTAGTTAATTTATTAATTATTTACTAGTTTTAAATTTAAATTATATATAAAAGCATATTAAACTGTTTTAATAGCTAAACCTTTTAATAATTTATTAAATAATAAGCTATTAATTAATATAAGTTTAAAAGTAGTAGTAATATTATTAAAATATTTTATATAATTATTAATTATTAATTATATAAAAAAACTATTATTAAAAATAATAATTCTTTTTAAACAATAAAATTATTATAAATTTAACGTTTAATAATATATTAAATAATAATAAAAAAGGTTAAACTATTTAAATATATATAATAATATTTAAAATTAAAAAGATTAAAAATTAAAAATTAAACATTATATAATTATAATAATTATTTAATTATAATAATTATTTAATTATATTTAAAAAACATTTATTAATTATTTATATATATTAAAATATAAATAAATCTTTATAATAAAATTTATTTTTATAATATAATTATATATTTTATATATAATTAAATAATAATTAATAAAAAATAATTAAAAATATATTAATTAATATTTAATATATTAATAAATATAAAAAAATATTTTAAATACTTATAATATATTTATATATTAATTAAACAACTTAATAAAATAAAATAAAAATAAAAATAAAAACTAAAATATATTTTAACTTTTAGTTTAAATAATTATAAAACAATATAAAATATTATTAATAATATTATAAAATATTATTAATAATATTATAAAATATTATTAATAATATTATAAAATATTATTAATAATATTAATAAATAATTATATATAAATTATATTCATTAATTAAAATAGTTTATTAAAAAAAATATATATAATAAATAAATAAATAAATAAATATTATTATAATTAATTTATTTTTATATTATTAATATAATAAACTAAATAATATTAAAGATTATTAAAAATATAATATTAATATAAACTAGTATAAAATAGCTGTTTTTATTTATTAATTATATTAAAACATTATTTTTATTTTAAGCTATATTTATAGCTAGTATAGTTAATATATATATTTATATTTATTAAATATATTATAAAATAATAATAATATTTATTTAGTTATAACGTTTAAAATATTATTAATATTAATAATAAATTTTATATAATATTTAAAGCGGATTTAATTATATATTAATTTTTTTAAATTTTTTTAAATATATATTATTATTTTAAATTTATTAAATTACTTATTATATTTAATTAATATATAGCTATATATTTTATTATAACTAGTTATATTATAATATTAATAGTTTAATAACTATATAGTTATTATTTATTGAATTAAATAAAGATTATAAGCTTTTATAACTATTAATAAAGCTATAAATTAAATTTTAAATATAAATTATATTTTTTAAAAAAAACTTTAATATATATTTTAAGATTAAGTTATTTTATATTTATATTTTTATATATAATTTATTAAACTATTAAATAATTTTATCGCTTAATATAATAAATCTTTATAGCTTTAAATTTATATAAAAAAATAAAAATTAAATTATATTAAATATATAATTAATATAATATTTTTTAAATAAATAATAGCTATAAACTAGTTAATATAAAAGTAGTTTAAATAAGTAAATATATTTAAAATATATAATATTTATTATTATTAATAAAAATAAAGCAGTAATAAAAGTTTTATATATATATTTATATAATAATAAAAAGGTTTTAAATTAATAATATTATTTAAAACTATTAATAAATAATATATTTAAATAAGTTATAGTTAAATAAAATAATATTTACGTTTAATTATTATATAGTTTATATAATTATATTTATTAATAAATTTATATTATTATTATTAAAAGTAAGCTTGGTTTTATTTATATATATTTTTAATATTTTATTAATAATTTAATATATAAAATTAATAATATTTATTTAAAATATAAAATAATTATTATTAATTATATTTACTATTTAATTATATTCATTATTTAATATAATTTATTATAACTTAATGTTTTAACTATATTAAGCTTAATTTATATATATTAATTATATTATAATATTATAAAATATTTAATTAAATATTAATATTTTATTAGTTTTTTTACCTGTATTTTATTACTTATAATATTTTTATTATTTATTTAAATTAACTATCCTTTTATTTTTTATATATATTAAACTTAGTTTAATTTATATTTTTATTATATAGTTAATATATTATATTAATAATTTTTATATTAAGTTTAATATTAAATTTATATTATATATATTTTATAAGCTTTTTAATAATATTAATAAAAAATAATAAAATATATTATATTATAAAACTATTATTATTATTAATTAAATAAAAAATAATAGAATATTTTTATTAAATTCTTTTTTTACTATAAGCTATATATGTTATTTTATTGTTTTATTTAATTAAATATATAATATTATTTAATATAGTTTATTTAATTAATATAATTTATTAATTAAAACAATATATTAATTATTTTAATAATATTAAGTATATTTATTATATTTTATAATAATTAATTATATTTTATAAACTATATTATTTTAAAATTATTAAAGATGTTTTTTAGCTGCGTAATAATTATTAATATTATATATTTTTTAATCTTTTTAGCTATTATTTATATTATATATAATAGTTTATTTTAAAATAATAAATAAAATATTTTAAACTATATAATAATTAATTATATTATATAAAACTAGTATAAAACTTATATTTATATTTAATTTAAAAATAGTATTTTTATTTTATATTAAAATATTATACTTATAATCTTTTATATAATTATTAAATTTTATATAATAATTATATAAATATATAAATAATTCTTTAATATTATTTATAATATAAAATTTATTTAATTAAATAACGTTTTTAGTTTTATAATAAGTTAATTAGTTTTTATAAATACATAAGTTTTATTTTAAAACTATTATATTTTTTAAAATTTAATATTTAAAGTTTAATAATATAATATTAATATAATAATATAAATTTTATTAAACTTATAAATATAATAAATAAATATATATTAATAATATAATATAGTTATATTTATTATTTTTTAAATATATTTTAACAAGTTTATAAATTTACTTTAATATATAAATATAAAATAAAAACCTAACCTTTTTTTTTTAATTATTTTAATAATATATAATAAGCTTTAATTTATTATAATATAAAATAAATTTAAACATATAATAGTTATTGTTTTATATTTAATAATAATATTATTAATAAAATATTATTTATTTTATAAAATTTATATAATATAATATAAAGAAATATAAAAAAGTAAAAATTAATAAATTTATAAAATATAAACAAAATAATTAGTTATATTAAACATTTTATATAAGTATTATTTTATTTTATTTAATTATAAAACATATAATTTATATTAATTATTATATTAAAACGTTTAATATAATATTTTAATATTTTTAATATATAATATATTTTAATTTTAAATATTATTTATTATTTTTAAAACTTTTATAATTTACTTATATTTATTAATAATATAAATAAATATAATAAATTAAAAGTTTTTATTTTAAAAAACGTTTATAATTATGTTTTTATTATATATTTTAAATATAATTTAATAATTAAAATAAATTATTATTATTATTATTATTATTATAAATTATATTTATATTTTATATAGTTATAGTTTTATATAATTTATTATATTATATTATAATTATTACTAGTTTAAAACTATTAATAAATAAAACTAGTTAAACTTTTTATATTTAAAAGAATATAAAGATTATTTTATTACTAGTTTTTTTTATATTATAAATAAAATTATAATATAAAAGTTAATAATAATTATTATTTTTATTTAAAAATAAGCTTTATGTTTTTTTATAAAAATATTAAAAATATTATTATTGTTTTTTAATAACGTTATATAAATAAAAAAATAAATAAAAACACGTTGTTTATTTTTAGTTTTAATAAATATTTATTATAGCTTAAATATATATATATTATTAGCTATTTTATTAACTATTATATAGCTATTAAAATAACTTATTATTTTAATTAATTTAAAGTAAATATAAGCATAACTTTAAGTTTATTTATTAATATCTTTTTTTTTAATTTAATTTAATTTATTTAAACTTTTAAATTATTAGTTTAAATAATAATATATATAATTAAATTTTATTTATTTATAAATAATTATTTTTAAAAATAAATAACTTTAATATATTTTTATATAAATTAATTTTATTAATAATTTTTAATTTATATAAATTTTTTAATATATAAAATTTTTATTTTATTTAAAGCGTTAGTTTAAATAAGTTTTTTTTTAATTTTAATATAATAAATATAATAAAAATAACTAGTTTAAACATTTAATTTATTTATTATTAAAAGCTAATATTTTATATATAAAAAAAAAAAAACATAATAACTATAAGAATTTACACTTAAATATATAACTTATAAAGGTATTTATTATAATAGTTACTTAGTAAATACTTTAGCCCCCGTATAAACTACTAGCTTTGCATTAGCTACACACTAGCTACACATTAACCACATATAACGCTTAAGCTATAATAATCCCCCCCCTGTAAAAAAACTCGGCTTGAGTTTTTTGCCGCGTATAAAGCTTTAAAACTATAAAATTATATAATTTACTTATATAAAAAATTAAATAATAAATCTTTTTTTTTTATATTTTTAAAATTAAAAAGTTTTTTTTAACTATTAATAATTAATTAATTTTTAAAGATTTTTATATTTTTAGGTTTTTTTTAATTATAGTTTATTTATAAAACTTTTTATAACGTAGTTTATATATAAGCGGATTATATAAACAAGCGGATTAAAATTTTACTATATAAAAAAAATCTATACATATTTTACTTAGTTTTATAAATAAAATAGGTATAAAATTAAAAGAAATACTATTAAATAGCCTTTTTTATAAAAAATTTATATGTAGTTTTAAATCTTTAATTAAATATTTATTGGTTAAGTTATTATATAAAATATACTTTATATAAAAAATACTTTTATAATTTTATATATAAAGGTATAACTTTATTATATTTAATTTAAAAAATAAAAGAAATTTAAATTTATATTTTTTAAATAATTAAAGCTTAAAAAATTAAACCTGTTTATTTTTACGATTTTTTTAAAATTATTTTTTAAGGGTTAAAAAAAAAGTATATAAATATTTTATTTTATATTTTATATTTTAGTTAAAAAAATAAAAAAAATTCGGAAAATTCTCGGATTTTTTTTTTATAGTTATAAATAAATAAATATATTAAATAATTTATTTTTATTTTTATATTATTTTTTAATATATATTAATAATTTTTATAAATAATAAATAAAAGTATATTTTTATAATTTTTTATTTAAAGTTTATTTTTTTAAATAATTTTATTAATAAACGTTTAATTAAAAATTTAAAACTAAATATAAATCTTTTATAAAAAAAGCTATTTAATAGTATTTTTTTTAATTTTATACTTATTTTATTTATAATGTTTAATAAAGTATATATAGATTTTTTTTATATAATAAAATTTTAATTCGTTTATTTATATAATCCGCTTATATATAAACTATATTAAATTTTTTATAAACTTATTATTATTAGTTAATTATTATTTTTATATTTTATAATAAACTTTTTTTTTATAATTATATTTATTTATATTTTAAAATATAATAATAGTTTTATTTTATTTAAAAATTTTAACTAATAAGTTTTTTAAGTTTATTATAAAATATTATTTATTATTATATTTTTAACCTTTTTAAATAATTTTATAATATAGTTTATAATATTAAATATTTAAAAAAAAATTTATTTTTTATTATTTAAATTTAAGTTTATTATTTTTTTAATAAAACGTTTATATTTTTAGCTTAATAATAAATTATTAAAATATTTTTAAAGCTAGTTTATATAAAACTATTAATTATTAAATAATTAAGTTTATTATTTAATTAATTTATTTAAATTTCTTTTTATAATATATATATATAATTATATATTATAAAATTTAAATTATATTAATATTTATTAATTTAATTAAGTAATTTTTATTAAGTTTTTTTTTATTATTATTTTATTATTTTTATATATTTATAAACTTTTTATATAAATATTTAAACTTTTTTATAATTTAAATTTTTTTATATAAAATAATTTATTAAATTTTTAACTTTAAATTTTTAATTAAAAGTTATTTTTATTAGCTTATTTATTATAACTTTTTATAGTATTAATTTTTATAATAATAATAAAGATTATAAAAGGTAGTAAGGTAATATTAAGTTTAAATAATATAATATTGTTTTAAAAGAAATGATTAAAGCTAGTAGCGCTGTAAGCGCTAGCCTTAGCCTTAATCCTAAAGGCTATTTAATCTATAAACTAAGCTATACTAGCCACGCAGTAGCTGCGGCCGGGTGTACCCTTTTTTTAAAAGGCTACCCTTTAGCCTTTTATATTAAAAAATTTATATAATAATAAAGTTTATATAATATTTAAAATAAAAAGCGTTTATAATTAATTTTTTTAAAAATAATTAATAAATAATTATAAACGTTAATTTATTTATTAAATATATAATTTTTATTTGTTTAATAATTTATTTATATTTTAAAAATAAAAAGTTTAGTTTTTTTTTATATATTTTTAATAATTTATTAATAAAGTTTAAAATAAATTAATTATTTTAATTATTTATAAATATTCTTTATTATTTAAATATTTAATAAAGTTTTTAATAATATATTTTAATAGCTGCTTTAATTATTATATAATTTTTATAAGTTATTATTTATAATATTTTTAATAATTTATTAATTATATAAAAAGTTATATTATTTTTGTTTTTATTTAATAAAACGTTTTTAAAATTTATTATTAAATATTATTATAAATAAATAAATATTTTTAAAAATATAAACTTATTTAATATTTTATTATAAAGTATTTTTATTAAATAATAAAAATAATTCGCTATATATTATTTTATATTATTTTATAACCTTAGTTATTAATATTATTTAATAATTAATTATTAAGTTTTTATTTTTTTTAAATATATTATAATTAATTAATTATATTTCTTTTAATAATATATATTTATAAATTATAAACTTTTAATATTATTAGTTTTTTTTTATATAAAAATAAATTATTAAATATTAACTAATTAAAATAAATATTATTTTTAGTTTATAAATAATATTTATTTAAGCTAATATTTATATAATTAATTTTTAATAATATATTAATTAAAACTATATTTAATAATAATAAAAATATAATATTATTTAATATATTTTTTTTAGTTTTATTTAATAAAATAAACTTTTTTATTATTAGTTTAAATATAGCTATTATTTATTATTTATTTTATTTTTACTTTTATATTTTTAAATCTTTAATAAAATAAAATAATATATTAATAATAATATTTTTTAATTTTAATTAATAAATAATTATATAATTATAATATAAAATTAGTTTAGTTTATTTTATTTATTATAAGTTTAATATAATAAACTTTTTATAATTATAAATATTTTTTTATTAAAAATATAATAATTTTATTTTATTTTATATAAAGTTTTTAAAAAAAAATACTAGCTTTTATAATTTTTTTAACTTATTATATTATATAAATATTTTAATAGTTATATTATTAAATATATTAATTTTTATTTAAATTCTTTTTTTATATAAAAAATATTATAATATTAATATATTTATTAAAACTTTTTATAATTAATTAAAAATAGTTTAATATATTTTAGTTTAATTAAACTTAATATTAATATAAACTAAATTATTTAATAATTTTATTATTTATTTATACTATTTAATAAATTATTAATAAAAGTTATAAAATTTAAAAAAAAACATATATTTTTAAAATATATTTTTTTATTTTTTATTAAAAATTAATAATATTAAATAATTTTTATTTTATTTAAGTTTATTATAATATTTTTTATTTTTATAATAAAGCTTAAAACTTTAATTTTAATAATATAAAACTTATATTTTTTAAAATTAACTTATAGTTTTATAATATATAATTATATTAATATTTTATTTATATATTAATTATATTTTAATTTATTATTTAAATAAATTAAAATATTATTATTATATATTATATAAAATATAATTAAATAAAAATTTAAAATATTATTATTAAAACGTAAAAAAATTAATAGTTTATTTATAAATTAAAAAAATATTATTTTAACTTAATATATATTATATTAAATATAAAATATAATTAAGCTTTTATTATTTTTTATTATTTATATATAATAAAAAGTTTATTAAATATTAATTTTTATATATATTTTAATATTAAATAGTTTTAATAATAAATTTTTATTAAAAATAATAAATATTAGTTTTTTTAAATAATATTATTTAATTTTTTATAATTTATATAAAATTTTAAAAACTTGTTTTTTTTAAATATAAATAATATTAATATAGCTTATAAAACGTTTATTAATTTAATAAAACTTTTAAATATATTTTTTTATATATTTATATTATATTTTTATTTTTTTTAATAATATTTTATATAATATAATATACTTTAATAATTTAAACGTTTTATTAATAATAATTTAATAATTTACTTTTAATTATTATAATAAAAGCTTATTAAATGTTATTTTATTAAAAATATTTAAATATTTATATTATTATTTAATATAGTTTATAAACAAGCGTATTATATAAACAAGCGGATTAAAATTTTATTATATAAAAAAAGTCCGTATATACTTTATTAAATATTATAAATAAAATAAGTATAAAATTAAAAAGAATACTATTAAATAGCTTTTTTTATAAAAAATTTATATTTAGTTTTAAAGCTTTAATTAAACGTTTATTAATTAAATTATTATATAAAATATACGTTATATAAAAAATACTTTTATAATTTTATATATAAAAGTGTAACTTTATTATATTTAATATAAAAAAAAAAAAAAATTAGATTTATATTTTTTAAATAATTAAAGCTTAAAGAATTAAACCTGTTTATTTTTATAATTTTTTTAAAATTATTTTTTAAGGGTTAAAAAAAAAGGTATATAAATATTTTATTTTATATTTTATACTTTAGTTAAAAAAATAAAAAAATACGGAAAAAATTCAGACTTTTTTTTTATAGCTATAAATAAATAAATATATTAAATATTTTTTTTTAATTTTTATATTTTTTTTTAATATATATTAATATTTTTTATAAATAATAAATAAAAATATATTTTTATAATTTTTTATTTAAAGTTTATTTTTTAATTAATTTTATTAATAAACGTTTAATTAAAAACTTAAAACTAAATATAAATTTTTTATAAAAAAAGTTATTTAATAATATTTTTTTTAATTTTATGTTTATTTTATTTATAATATTTAATAAAATATATACGGACTTTTTTTATATAATAAAATTTTAATCTATTTATTTATATAATTTATTTATATATAAACTATATTAAATATTTATTAATAATTTTTTTTTAAAGTTTTATTTTATTTTTAATTAATTTAAATCTTTTTTTATTTAATAATTTAATTAATTTTATATAAAATAATATATTTATATATTTTAATAATTTTTTTTTTATAATTATAATAAATATAACTATATTTATTATAATAATTTATTTTAATTAATAAGGTTTTTTTATAATATATATAAACTTTATATATTTTTAATTATTTTTTTAAATAAAAAATAATTAATTATTTTTATATAAAATAATTTAAAAATAAAAAACTTATAATTTGTTTTAAGTAATAATTATTTTATATAATTAATTTTTTATTATTTTTAAACAATATTTAAATTAAAACTTATTTATAAAAGTTATAATATATTAATAAATAATTTAATAATAAATATTTTTAAAAATATAAATATAAAAGCTTTTTTTTTTTTTTTTTAGTTTTAAAATTTTTTTATATATTTATACTATTATTTTTATAAATTTTATTAGTTTTTTTTTAAATAATAATTTTATAATATAATATTTTTAATTTATATATTTATTTTAATAATATTTATTTTTTTATTTTTTTATTTTTTTATAATAATTTATGTTTTTTTAATATATAAAATTAATAATAAAGTTTTTTATAATATTTATTAAAATATTATATATATAATAATTATTTTTATTAATTATTAATTAATATATTATAATTTTTAAAAATTTTTTTATTAATAATTATATTATATATTATATTAATTATTAATATAAAAATAAAGTTATATTTTTAGTTTAAGTTATTTTTATATTATATTTTATAATTATATTTAGTTTAAAATTAATTATTTTTTTTAGTTTTAAATATTTTATTATTTATAATATAAATTTTATATTATTAAAAAATATATATTTATTTTTATATTAAATAATATTAATATAATTAATATAAGTTTATTATTTATTACTATATATTTTATTAATAAAAAATCCCTTTTTAAAAGTTTTTTTAAAAAATTAAACAGTAATTCTTTATATTATTTTATATTTAATACTAATACTTTTATTAATTTAAAAAAAAGATTTAATTATTTTAAATAATATTTTATAGCTAAAAAAATTTTATTAATTTATATTTATAGCTTTTATAATAATTTTATTAATATAAGTTATATTTATTTTTTTATATTTTATTTTTATAAAATAAAAATTATTTTAATA
>MU620074.1:0-12420 GCA_025201785.1 Xylaria longipes
TAAATTAAAATTTAATTAATTTTTAATAATAACTATTTTAGTTATAAAGTTATTAATAATTAAACTTAATAAAATAATAAAAAGTGCGTAACTTGTTTATATATATAATTTGTTTATAAATTACGTTATTATATATAGCTTATAATAATATTTAAAAAAAGTTTATTTATATTATTAAAATTAAAAACCTGTTTATTTTAAAATAAAAATTATTATTTTAATTATTTTTTTAACTATTACTTTTAACGCTTTTTATATATTAAAGTTAATTTTATATATTTTATTATAAATTAATACTATAATTTATACTATTAAATAATAATAATAAAAAATAAAAA
Organism: Xylaria longipes; assembly: GCA_025201785.1. Classification (NCBI taxonomy): domain Eukaryota; kingdom Fungi; phylum Ascomycota; class Sordariomycetes; order Xylariales; family Xylariaceae; genus Xylaria; species Xylaria longipes. The sequence goes on from MU620074.1 coordinate 339, forward strand.
AATTAGCTAAAATATTTTTAGCTTATAAATTTTTTTTTATAAGCTAGAAAAATAATACTATAACTATAATAATAAAAACATTATTTTTTATTATATAAAAAAAATAAACTATTATTAAGTTAGCAAGTTTTAATTATAGGCGTAAATAATTATAATTATTAAAAATAAAGCTATTTATAAAACGTTATTAATTTTAATATTAAATACGCTTAAACGGACTTGTTTAATAAATAAAGCTAAATATATAAATATAAAATAATAATAAAAAGTTTTTTTATAAAGTAATAAAAATATTTAATAGTTAAAAAATATAATTTTAAATAGCGTAAAGTTTTTATAGCTTTTAAAGCGCTATAAAAATAATATTATTAATATAAATTTATTAAATATAAACAATTTTAATTATTATATATATTTTAGCGTAAAGTTAATAAACGTTATTATTATTGCTAAGTTAAGCCGTTAATAGCTTTTATAAAATACTTTTTAAAGCTATATTTATTAAAAAGGTTATATATTATAAAACCTTGCTAATAGCGTATATAATAACTATATATTTTTAAAAATTAATTATATAAATATTTTTTTAATAGCTATATATTTTTAAAAGCGTTATTTTATTAATTTTTTTATATACTATTTTTATTAGTTTTATATATGTTTACCGAATTTTTTAATATATTAATATAAAGCTTATTATTATTAAAAATAAAAAAAAACGTTTAAAATTTATATATTAATTTATTTAAATAGTTTAGTAAATAATATAATATATTTATTAATATATTTATAGCTTTATAAAACAGCTTTAAAGTTAATAATATTAATTTATATAATATATATAAACTGTTTAATAACTAGTTTAAAAAATATAAAATTTTTATTAATATATATTTATAACTATAATATTTTACTATTATTTTTTTAAAAATAAAAACTAAATATAAAAAAATTAACTAATTAATATTTTTTTATATTTTATTAATTTTATTATTATAGTTATTATAAATAACTAGTTAGTATAATATATTAGCTATATTTAGTTTTATTAATATTATATTATAGTAGTTTCTTTTTTAATTTTTAGTTTTTTTTTTTACTAATTAATTAATTTATTATTTTAACTATTTTTAAAGCTTTTTTTAATTTATAATAATAAAAATAATAATATTTAATAATAAAAAATAAATATAATATTAAAAATAAAATATAAATATAAAAATTAGTTTTATTAAAAAATATTTATTAATATATATAAATTAAATTATTATTTAAAATTATAATTAATATATATATTTTTAAAATATTTTTATATTTTATTAGTTTAATTTTCAATTTTTTTAATATAAATATAAAAAAAACTATTAAAATTATTATTATTAATAAAGTTGTTAATTTTTTATTTAACATGCTACCGGATATATGTTTTTAATATTTTAAAAAAAGCTTTAATTAGGTTAAAATTTAATAAATAAAAAAACAAATATTAAAACTTAATTTTATATATTTTTAATAAATATATTATAGTAAAGTAATAAAAACTAGCGTTATTTATTATTAATATTAATTTAACCTTTAAAAATAAGTTTATAAATAATAATACTATATTTTAAAACTATATTTTAAAGCTTTTTATATTTATAAATTTTTAATATATAAATATTATTTTGTTTAAAATACTATTTATTATAATTATTAATAATATATTAAACTAATTATTTTATTTTAACAGCTTTAAAATAAATAAAGTATAATTTTTTAATATTTATTTATATTAATAATTTATATTTTATTTATTAATATTAAACTTATTAATAAAAATAAATATATTTAAAATAAAGTTTATAATTTAAAATATATAAAAAAAATATTTTATTAAGTTTTATTATACTAGTTTAATTTTTTAGCTTTTTTTATAATTAGTTATACTGTTTTAATTATTTTAAAATAATACTAATAACTATATATATATTATATTACGTAGCTAAAAACTATTATATTTTATTAAAATAATAATTAAAATAATATTTAATTTTTTCGATTAATATATTTATAGCTTATAAAAATAACTTTAACGTGTTTTTTTAAAATATAAACTTTTTAAACTAGTTAATATAGCTTTATATTTTATACTATTTTTTTATATATTATATAGTTTTATTAAAGTAATTAATTTATTTATTAATTTTTATAGTTGTTTAATTTTTTTTAATAATTATAGCTAGTAAATTTAATTGCTAAAAAAACATTAATTAATTATTAATACTTATATTAAAAAGCTTTAAAAAATATAAATAGCTTAATTTTAAAAGCTTTAATTATAAAAGCTGTAAAAAACATAAATTTTAAAAGCTTTAATTATAAAAACTATAAAAAACATAGATTTTAAAAACTTTAATTACAAGGATTATAAAAAAAGTCGATTTTAAAAGCTTTAATTATAAAGGCTTTAAAAACTATTTAAAGCTTTATTTTAAAAGCTTTAAATAAACTAAGTTAAAAATATGTTTTTATTATAAAAATTATTATTTAAAGCTAAAAAAACAATTTTTAAGTAGTTAAATAGCTAATTTAAATGTGTTATAGATAGAAAAAATTAATTATTAATAGAACATAGAAAACATGTGTGTTATATTATAAAAATCTGAGTGGGGTCGGACACTTTATTTCGAAATGAGTGTAGCGTAACATACCATGCGACTTATGTAGATGTGGCTAGAGGGCCATGGCTGGGAGAGGCAATATACATAAAGACCTGGCCGTGGTAGATAATGTATTTGTCAATTTCTAAGACTTGACACGAATTTATAACTTAGTAATCACCGGAGTTTCCACAAATTAGGATACTGGGGCATTGATGCCGGCGTGTACGTCGAGGTTGTGTCACTTCCGATCCGACTCCGGGATTCGGACACTTATTTGCGACCGCAAGCGAATGCGATTACCTACCTAGGTACCTTAGGTAAGTAGGTAATCATCTATAGAGCCGCTACGAACCTTATCGAGTCTTACTAATGACGGCATCTTATAAATTGTTGCCCGAAACAAATAGATAGGCCGGGGATTTAAATGCCCATTACGAAATTTGTTGTGCCTGGTAGGTAGGCGGATCTAGTATAAATAAAGCGTGATGTCATTGCCTCGTCAAACACAAATCAATAGATGAAAGGAACACGAACAGCCAGAACTCGTGTTTCCTTGATAAATCCCACGAATCCCGCTGTTGTTTCGTCCCTTTTGAAGCCAATCTCAAATTACCTAGGAAGATAGACGTCCCCGAATAAATATTTTCAAAAATGGCCGCCACCATGAAAGCAGTCGGTACGTACGGTGAACCCCGCTTCGTCCTCACTCACGTTGACCTCATTCTCACTTATCCCGCCTACCTACCTCGCCAACAATCAAACAAATAGCCCTACCACTAGACCTATTTACGAGCAATTCTCACAAGCCACCGCATACTTCCGATCTTTAGATAGTCCCACCTCACTAACGAACCCATGACGCAGACATCAAAGACGGCAAGGGGCCAGCAAGCTCCCTCTTCATCAACAGCGCAACGCCGAAGCCAACGCCAAAGGAAGGCGAGGTCCTCGTGCGCGTGAAGGCCTTCGGGCTCAACCGTATGGACCTCCTGCAGCGCGAGGGGCTGTACCCCCTCCCTCCGCAGGCTCCATCGACGCTAGGCGTCGAGTTCAGCGGCGTGATCGAGAGCTTCGGACCAGCCCTACCACCTTCCTCCTCCTCCTCCTCCTCTTCCTCCTCCACCAAGGACGAGAAGCTGCAGGAAGGCGACGCCGTCTTCGGCCTCGCGTACGGCGGGGCCTACGCCGAGTACATCGCCGTCGACGCGCGCATGGTGCTGCGCAAGCCGGACTCGCTGTCCTGGGAGGTCGCCGCCGGGATCCCGGAGACCTTCATGACGGCGACGCAGGCGCTGCATTTCGTGGGCGACTTCGCCAGGGGGAAGTCGGTGCTCTGGCACGCGGGCGCCAGCGGCGTGAGCATTGCCGGGATCCAGCTCTCGCGCGACGCCGGCGCGTCTGCTGTGTACGCCACTGCGGGCAGCGATGAGAAGTGTCGCTTCATCGAGACCGAGCTCGGCGCTACAAAGGCGTTTAATTACAGGACGGAAGACTGGGCCAAGGGAATCCAGGAGGCGACGGGTGGTAAGGGCGTCGACTTGATCGTCGACTTCATCGGCGCGAGCTACTTCCAGAAGAACATGGTTGCCGCGGCTAAGGACGCGCGCTGGGTTATGTTAGGTCTGATGGGCGGTTCCAAGCTCGAGGGGGTCGATATCGGCATGTTGCTGTTCAAGCGCATTCGCGTCGAGGGATCTACCCTGCGCAGCCGTGAACCGGAGTACCAAGGTAAGTTGAAGGATAGGCTGGCTGAGTATATACCGCACTTTGAGAGCGGGGTGCTCAAGGTCAAGGTTGATTCCGTCTTTGCCATGGAGGACATCATCAAGGCGCACGAGTTGATGGAGAAAAATGTGACCACCGGCAAGATTATCTGCTCCGTTCCATAGGTAGGTAGTGGAAATGTACTAGAGGCTTTCTTAATAGCGTATCATGAGATTTATTCCAGTTAGAAGTCTTGCCGACTCCGTTCTCTACCCTAGTGTGCAAATACCGGATTCTGTTTTCTTCATTCCTAAACATTCATGTAATCCACCGACGCCAAAGCCAACTCCTAAATCCCAATTTTAACCGCTTAGTGCTCATTTAACCATTTCAGCATCTGCTCATACGCTGTTGCCTGCGCTTCCCTGATGTTAGTGTCGGCGTAGTCACCAACAACTGCGAAACCTGTCATTTGTTAGTAAGTTTCATCGTATTCGCCCAAGGTAGGATTGGCTCACCATGTGGTACACCAGGGTATACTTGAACTTCGTGTTCTAGGTTTCTTTTCGACATAGCATCCTCGCCAGCTATGCGAACCTCGTCGGGGAACATCGGATCGGTCTCGACGCAAACCAAGCTCACCGGGGCTTTCAGAGTCCCGAAATCCTCTGGCGACACGAGGGTAGCGTGCGCTAGAGCACCAGCTTTGATGAATGGACCCTTCCTTGGAGGACCCTGACCCTCCCCGGCCTCTTCATCTGGTTGTTTCTGTGCGCCGGTCCAGCTTGTTTGACTGGAGGTTCGCTCACTGGCCAGCAATAGCACATATCGACCACCGATGCAGTAACCCACGGCGTAGATGCCACCACCGTTTCCCACCGCATCTGCAAACTCTCCCTCGCATGCATGGATCACTTTTTCTAATATGGGGAGGATTTTCTCCTCGGTATGTCGTGCCATCCACATATCAATAAGGAAAGACTTAGCCGTCTCGGCGGCTTTCAGCTTGAATGTCTCGAGGAGTGAGGTGGCTAGCGTCTCAGACTCAGGAAGGGCCGCCGAATTGGGTGCTGGGTCGCCGTCGAATAAATCTGGCAGAACTACTACGTAGCCTTCGCTTGCGAATTTGTCGGCCTGGATCTGGTTGTTTGTTGATTTAAGGCCGGTGCCGCCAGTCAGGAGCAGGAGTAGTTTCGACGGGTTCGAGGGATAGGATTCCGGTTTTGTTAGGTAGACCTATGGTAGTATTAGTATCAGCACGCATTACGTTGCCACCAAGCGACGGGCTGGAGTGGAAAATACATCAATCCCACCGAGTTTCCTGATCTCTCCCTTGGGGGCTTCACCATTCGCTACATCGTAGGTTAGTCAATAAGGATACACATGGCAGATCAAGCGTATCCACGTACGTGTAGGCCGGTCGGTAGTGCAATGCTCGCTCATGACAGGGCCCGCCTCATCTAGCGACTCGGCAGGCGCAGGAGATTCGTGAGCATCGCTTTCAGGAGCTCTTGTCGCAATGTCTTGGTCTGCCATAGCTGATGATGTTAGGGGACACCTAGAAGTTGTGTTTTGCGGTTGTTGGTACGATAATATGTCACAATGAAATCTAACTTTAGCGGCTGCTGAAGAAGATGGAGTATGGAATATAGGAGCTCGGGAATGAGTCTGAATCACAGGGACAGATAGATGTAGAGTCAACAGGCGACGTAAGCTCTAGGTATGAAGTTGTTTACGCCAATTAAAGGACCCTTGATGCCGTCTCACTGGCGACTGCCTATAACATAATAGTCTAGGTTAGTCTACCTACAGCTTGCAGGTGTGTAGCAGCCGAGGAGCTCTGGTGGGGGACTGCTGGTGGGGATGACGTCCCAGGTCCCTTCCTATCTGAGCCGTGACATGAGGGGTGATACGGAAGGAGTGGGTCCAGCTGCCTACCAGGGATTGCCTGCTGCCTGCTGGCAGCTGCCGGAACACCCCGCGCTTAATTAAGCTGTCTCCACAGTCCACACGCCGCCAAAATGGGAACTTTAATGAGGAGACGGCTAAGACGCGACTTTTCGTGGCCCGACGCGTTCTGTAATAGTTACGTTCTCTGGTACCGTCCACACCGAGAGCTCTTACCTATCACAGTAGACTTGTGTTACACATACTCACGCGACGTATTATCAAGGCGCAAGATCAAGATCAAGATCAAAGTCAAGACAATATGTCGGCCGCCGGGGCACAGCAGGCCATCACCCAAGGCGCGTTAGAGTGCGTACACCACCCCTTGCTTCCTTGCGTCCTGATACGGTGGCAGGCTCGAGCTTGAATCTTGAGGGCTGACCCGATAATCCAGCGCCATATTCAACGACCCAGCGAGCGCCAACCAGAGATTCCCAGTGCCTGTTTTCCAGTGTCTTCAGATCAAGCCCCTGAACGCGCAACCAGCGCCTGGCGCCCCAGCCCAACAAGAGCGTTATCGAGTGGTGCTCAGCGATATCAGGAACTATGTCCAGTGTATGCTGGCAACCCGTAAGCAGGCCTTTCCGCCCGTGAAGAGGTCGCGACATCCCAGGCTTATCATCCCACAGAGGCCAACCATGTCATACACGACAACCAGCTCGTTCGAGGATGTATTGTCCGGGTGAAGTCATACCAGGCGAATGCCGTTAAGGGAAAGAAGTATGTGTTGCAACCTCCCTTGCACGAGGCTGGGCACTGACGTCTTGAAGCATCCTCATCATCCTCGATCTCGAAGTGGCCTCTGAGCTCGGCACTCACGACCGAATCGGTGAACCCGCACCCTTCGAGGCTAAGTCACAACCTGCAAACAACGCTATCGGCGATTCTGGTTTCTATGGTGCTAAGACCGAGTCCTCAGCGCCTGTAAAGACGGAACCCATGTCATCACGCATGGGGCCGGGAGGTGGCGGCGGCGGGAATACTGCCGCATCCAATACTCGCGGGAACATTGTCATCTACCCCATCGAGTCAATCTCCCCCTACGCACACAAGTGGACCATCAAGGCTCGCGTCACATCAAAATCAGACATCAAGACCTGGCATAAGGCGTCTGGCGAGGGCAAATTATTCTCGGTGAACCTGCTCGACGAAAGCGGTGAGATTAAGGCGACGGGGTTCAATGAGCAATGCGACGCGTTTTATGATCTGTTACAAGAAGGCCAAGTCTACTATATCAGCACTTGCAAAGTCAATTTAGCTAAAAAGCAATTTTCGAATCTTCCCAACGATTACGAGCTCGCATTTGAGCGCGAGACGTTGATAGAGAAGGCCGAGGACCAGGCCAGCGTACCCCAGGTTCGCTTCAACTTTGTCAACATTTCCGACCTCCAGTCCGTTGAGAAAGATGCCACAGTAGATGTCGTGGGCGTGCTTAAGGAGGTCGGTGAAGTGTCCCAGATCACTGCAAAGAGCACAGGAAAGCCCTACGACAAGCGTGAGCTTACGCTTGTCGACGACTCGCAGTTCTCAGTCCGCCTCACCATATGGGGCAAGACGGCGACTACGTTCAGCGCACAGCCGGAGTCAGTCGTTGCTTTCAAGGGTGTCAAGGTGTCTGACTTCGGCGGACGTTCGCTCTCTCTCCTTGCATCCGGAACCATGGCCCTGGACCCCGACATTGAGGAAGCGCATCGCTTGAAGGGTTGGTACGACTCTCAGGGACGCACCGATAACTTCAGCTCACACAACAACATGGCTTCCATGGGTGCTGCCACGGGACGCCAGGACCAGACAAAGTCCATTTCGCAAGTCAAGGACGAGAACCTAGGCATGGAGAACACGGATTACTTCTCACTCAAGGCAACGATCGTATACATCAAACAGGACAACTTCGCATACCCGGCGTGTAGCAGCGAGGGGTGCAACAAGAAGGTGATCGACCAGGGCGACGGGACGTGGCGGTGCGAGAAGTGCAACGTCAACCACGCGCGCCCGCAGTACCGCTACATCATGAGCGTCAACGTCAACGACCACACGGGCCAGCTGTGGCTCTCGTGTTTTGATGATGTCGGCCGCGTCGTCATGGGCATGTCCGCCGACGAGCTCATGGAGATCAAGGAGAACGACGAGGACCGCGTCCCCGCCATTTTCGAGGCAGCCAACTGCACCAAGCTCAGCTTCCGCTGCCGCGCCAAGATGGACATGTATGGCGAGAACCAAAGGTGAGTTCCATACATCCATCCTTTCTTCTAGCTTCCCACTTCTCGGGTCGTGGTGCTTAGTATCATATTATTTCCCTCCTTTACGAATTACTGACGAGATATTCGCTTTCTAGGGTCCGGTATCAAGTCATGAGTGCCAGCCAGCTGGATTACAAGTCCGAAGCTGCGAAGCTGGCCGATATGATCAAGCAGTTTGGTATCAGCTCATGATAACGATTAGATCCAACGTTCGTTTCGTCGCCCCTGAAGTAGGGTGACATTCAGATCCAGGACATTTTACCTTTGAAATGAAGGGAGACGAGTTTAAGTACCTACTCAGGAACTTGGCCATTCATGAAATAGTCCTATACCCAGATTACTTTGTAGGACAGTCAGAAAAGGAAGGAAGGACATGCGGTACCGCAGGGTTAAATAAAGGCACTTAAATGTGAACCAGACGTGAGACAGACAGACGGACAGTTAGCTCTGGTTGAGGTCTGTCCAAAAGTTTTGAGGGTAGACTGGGACCTACCATATCATGTACACATGGTTGCTTACTCAACCTACCAAGACACGGGGGAAAGCTACGGACATGTCAATGTAGCTATACCACTGTATGTATGTAATGCACAAACAAAACATACGAAAGAGGATTGCTAATAACTATTAGCTGGGATCTGCACAGAAGCATTAAACCAATGTACTCGATTTACACGTGAAGAGGGAATGGTTCTGGTCGTATCGGTTATTGTTTTGCATTGTAGTCTCTATCCTTCCATTACGGACTGATTGACGTAGGGGTGCTATCTAACCCATCGCGGGTCTCGTGATCAAGTCCCATCTACCTAGGGCATGTTCGTGTCTGTCTAAACATACATTTCTACCCTTCCAGCCAATGTGGGTTTACGACCCTCTCTGCGATTGCTCACCACTTCTGATGTCGATGCATCTGGCAATGTTTCCAAACATCTATGTGTCCGCCTCCTAACGCCGTCGCCTGCAGTGCTTATTCATGATACGTAACCTGTTTCAATAACCAACTGTCAACTGCGCAAATGATAGCGAGTCGCAGTCTCTACTCCATTGTTCTCCACTTCGATCGTCCGTGTTCCCGCAATTTGACTCGTCACGTCTAAAATTTGAGAGCGCCGTACAATCCACGGTAATCCCGGTGGTACATAGGATTGTTGTACGAGTGTCCGTGGGCGAGAATTGTGGTTATATGGAAAAGTGTTCAGCCGTCGATAAACGGGCAGCAACGGAACCACCTGAACGAGCTACCAATCAGACAGAGGCAGCGAGATTTCTTGCCTCCAGCTTGGCCGTTCGTCGGCGGCATCCCTTCTAGATATTTTGGATGCCACCCATAAGGTCCTCGTCGTCGATTTGAGCCTCGAAGCCGAGTGTCGGGTCCTGAGCCTCAGTAGATTTGTCACGCTTGCTGTCCTTGACGGTCCATTTGATATACTCTTTGCTTGTTCCCAGGCGTTGATTTGTGGCGTGAAAGATGGTGTTCAGTTCATTTAGCTTATGCACGGTACGCTGGGTTTCCTCCGAAAATTCCTTTTCTGATAGATGTGTGGTAGGAGAGAGGAAAATTAAAAATTTCGTTCCGTCATCATTCTTCTCGATGGCGCCCTTCAGCATCCCTGCTATTATCATGTTCTGAATGAGCGTCTCGACATCCTCATCGTTATTAAGGGCCTCGCCCGTCTCGGCACTTTTCGTCTGCTGGCGGATCTCGGCGATTGATATCTTGGTGTAGAGGTCCTGTAGCGAGAGGACGCGCCACTTTTGGTATGCTGCTATGACTTCCTGTACTAAGCCTATGTTTCCGTCATCCCGCCACACCTGTGTATTGCGATCTGCCTCCAACTTCAACTGCTGGACATCGTCGGTTGCGAAAGCCGTCGCGAGGGATATGTAGGGTCTGCCGAGTATTCCGAGACATTTAATCGTCCAAGTATTTGCATGGGCTGGCGTGGCAGACTGCCTTCCTTCGGAAAGTAAGCTGACCAGAATCCATTTTTTAAAGGCCTCTACCATTATCTTGCTACAGCCACCATCCTTAGTCGGGAAGGTAACGACACGTTCGAAAGCGGCACGCGCCTTCTCCCATTCTCTCCTCGCACAGTACATCATACCACACAACAAGTCATATTCCAGCACCATTGAGCTCTTAAGTAATGCCGTGAGCCCCGTGTTCTTCGAGATGTACGAGGGAGGGGACAATTCCAGATCGCACAGATACAGGGCGTTCTCGTGGTTTGCCATGCCGGGATAAAATACGATATCTTTATCGATCACGGGCAACGCTGGTTGTATATGATCTGTGTCATATGCTAGCCTCGTCAGGAGGAGATGTGACGAGGTAAGCATGGTTCCGGAAGGGTCGAGGTTCAAGATGGCAGCAGCGAGAGTCTCGACTGCCACGGAGGGCTAACCCAGTACGTTAGCAGAGTATAGAGAGGGACCTTTACGGCAGCGGTGGTGCGTACGGGCAATAATCGGTCACTTCCCACGGCCTCCATGACGTCTAGCAGGAGAGCACCGGCATAGCGACACTGCCGTCCGTCAAACTTGATCATGAACGTGACGAGTTTCTCTAGTATCAAGTCTTGGGGGACGGTGGATGCCAGGCTGGGAAATATTAAGGCATGGAGAATGGTGAGGTAGGATAGCGAATTGACGGCTGGGTCGACGACCTGGTGCTGTGGTCAGCACACAACTAGAGCAAGCAAGCAAGCAGACGTTTGGGGGGCAGATACGTCGAAAAGTGAGGCACTGTAGACTACTAGGTCCTTGGCCCGCTCTTTGAGCATCCTCGACAGGCGCTGTATATGCGTGGAGGCGGCCTTATGGTAGGTCTCGTCGTCGGCAAGGCCGCTCTGCGGCGGGAATGCCAGCAGCACGCTCGCACACTGATCCATGTTGGGGGAGCGTTGCTGGCGAGCACACGGGCGTCTGGAAGTAATGCGTTCTCGATATGGAGTAGTGGGCGTATCTCGTGTTGTACTGGTTGTAATCGTATGCTACATGCGTAGTGCTGCTGGTGTTCTTGTTGTTGTCAAGCTGATGGGCCAGTCACCTTGAAGGTTTTGGTGTTGGAGGAAGCTGTTTACGCTGCGGTAGCGGGGCAGATTACTTGCGTAGCTACGGCATCAGGAAGCACAAGGGAAGCTCCGCTGGAGGGGTAGGAAGTGGGGCGTAGGCGGGAGCCATAAATTTATACTATCCTACCCCCCTAAACAATATGGCCCCACGCGGTAGGCAAGGCCAAGAGCAGCTCTTGCACCCAAGTTTGGCGTAAGTACTCCGTACGGAGTACCTGGAGACAAGATACTTTGAGCGCTGTGGGCCGCAAAGTTAGCGTGCGAAGAATAACTACATGGTGGAGCCCATCTTTTACAGGGCACCAACTACGTAAGTACGTACCGTAAGCTTTATAGTGGAGCAAATCAACGCACGGCCTACAAACTGTCGTACACCTTACGGAGGTTCGTGACAAAATTGACTGGTATGCTTGGCAATGGCCCATAGTGTAAATCGAACAAATTATATACGGTCTGACGGCTCGGCAGGCGG
>MU620075.1:0-12417 GCA_025201785.1 Xylaria longipes
ATTTTAATTTATTATTATTTTTATAATAATATTTTAATTATTTTTATTTAACTTATTTATTATAATATTTTTTATTTTTATTATAAAAATATAAACAACTAAAAGTTAAACAAAATAGCCGGCGTTTAATAGCTTAGCGTAAAAAATAGTTTAGTAGTAATAAATAACATGTTAATAATTATTTTAAACAAGTTAAAAACCGTTATAAAAAAAAACTAAAATAAAAAACTTATAATATTAATAATAAATAGTTAAATTATTTAAAAATAAAACTAATAATATTTTAAAATATAAACTTTATATTTAACTTAAACTTTTTAAAATAATTATAATTAATAATAAAACTATTATAAAATAACTTTAATTTTTATAATAATATTTTTATATTATTAATTATACTAGTTAAATTTTAAACCATGTAATAAATAAATAATAAATAAGTAAAGCTTATTAATAAATAAAATTATACTTTAATAATATAGCTTTAATATTTTACCGAAGTTTTTTAAATTATAGCGCTGTTTATATTATAAGCTATAATATTATTTAATTTATTATTATTTTTATATTAAAAGTTAAATATATTAAAAAATTAGCTTAATAATTTTTTAAAATATATAGCGTTAAATTAAAATATAGTAAAAAGTTTTTAAAATTAATAACTAAAAGCCCTTTTAACCTAGGGGCAAAAAAGCCTAAGTTTTTAAAACTTTTTATTTAATAAAACCTTTTTTTTTTTTTTTATTTATTACCTATTAATTATTATCTACTACTTATTAAATATATATAATATTATAACTAATAATTAAAATAATAACTACGTAAAATATAAACAATTTATTAGTTTTTTTTTTTAAGCAGCTATAAAAGCTTAATAAAAAAAATAAAAATATACTAGCTATTTTTTAAATAGCTGCGTTGTTTACTTAAAAAAAACGTAAACAAATTTTTGTTAAAAAACAAAAATTAAGCTTAAGCAATTAATATAATTTATTTAATTAGCTAGTAATTATTATTATTATTATTTATGTTAAATTTATTTATTAACTATTATATTATTTATATAAATTCTTTTTATATAAATTTAATAATTAATTTATTTTTTATACTAATTATTAATTTAAACTTAATAAATTTAAGTTTATATAAAAATATTTAAAATTAAAACAAGTATAAAACTAAATAGGTTTAAAATAATTAAAATATAAATATAAAACTAAATAAGTTTAAAATAATTAATATATAAATATAAAACTAAATAAGTTAAAAATAATTAATATATAAATATAAAATTAAATAAATTAAAAATAATTAATATATAAATATAAAATTAAACAAGTTTAAAATAATTAATATAATTATTACACGAATAATTTAATAAATTTTTTTTTTAAACACTTATAAAAGTTTAATAAAAAGGACGGAAATATATTAGCTATTTTTTAAACAGCCGCGCTGTTTATTTAAAAAAAGCATAAGCAAATCTTTATTAAAAAATAAAAATCAGGCCTAAATAATTAATATAATTTATTTAACTAGTTAATAACTATTATTATTATTATTTATATTAAATTTATTTATTAATTATTATATTATTTATATAAATTGTTTTTATATAAATTTAATAACTAGTTTATTTTTTATATTAATTATTAATTTAAACTTAATATATTTAAGCTTATATAAAAATATTTAAAATTAAAATAAATATAAAACTAAACAAGTTTAAAACAATTAATATAATTATTATTAAAAATAATAATAAAAACTTGTTTATTAAGTTTAAAGCTTTTTTAAATACTTTATATAACTAAAACTAAAGCTAGTTATATAAAATAATTTATTAATTATTAATAAATATAAAAATAAAACTTAGCTTATGTTTTACTAGCGCTATTTGTTAAAAATTTCTCCGGCTATATAAAATAATTTATTAGCTACAGTAAGTAATTATTAATTTTCGCTTTAGGTTAAAAAAATATATTATAATATTAAAATTTTTAAAATAATTTTTAACTTAAATAAAATTAAAGCTTTTTTAAATATTTTATATAATTAAAACTAAAACTAGCTACGTAAAATAATTTATTAGCTATAGTAAATAATTATTAGTTCTTGCTTTAAGTTAAAAAAATATATTATAATATTAAAATTTTTAAAATAATTTTTAACCCGAGTAAAATCAAAGCTTTTTTAAGTACTTTATACAACTAAAACTAAAGCTAGCTATATAAAATAATCTGTTAATTACCGATAAATATAAAAATAAAACTTAGCCTACGCTCCGCCGGCGCTATTTTTTAAAAATTTCTCCAGCTATATAAAACAATTTATTAGCTATAGCAAATAATTATTAATTCCTGCTTTAAGTTAAAAAAACATATTATAATATTAAAATTTTTAAAATAATTTTTAACCTAAGTAAAATTAAAGCTTTTTTAAATACTTTATATAATTAAAACTAAAGCCAGCTATATAAAATAATTTATTAACTATAGCAAGTAATTATTAATTCCTGCCTTAGGTTAAAAAAACATATTATAATATTAAAATTTTTAAAATAATTTTTAACCCAAGTAAAATTAAAACTTTTTTAAATACTTTATATAACTAAAGCTAAAGCTAGCTATATAAAACAATTTATTAATTATTAACGGATATAAAAATAAAACTTAGCTTATATTTTACTAGCGTTGTTTTTTAAAAATTTCTTTAGCTATATAAAATAATTTATTAGCTATAGCAAATAATTATTAGTTCCTGTTTTAAGTTAAAAAAATATATTATAATATTAAAATTTTTAAAATAATTTTTAACTTAAGTAAAATTAAAAAAGTTTTATAATAAATATAAACCGCTAGCTACTTTAAAGCTAAAATTTTAATAAATATATTAAATATATTAAAAGTATTAAATATATTAAAAGTATTAAATAAAGCAGTTTATATATATATATAAATAAAAAAATAAAAAAAAAATAATAAATATATAATAATAATTATATATTTATTTATACTTAAAACAAAAAATAAATCTATTTATATATATTTATTTAATAATTAATTATTGTTTATTTATATTAAAATATTAAATATAGCCGCGTATATATAATAAAAACCGATAATTATAAAAGGGTTTTTTAAATAAAAAAATAAAATTTCTTATTTAAATATTTAAAAATTTCTTAGTTAAAATTTTAAACTAAAAAAACTTTTGTTTTATTTAGTTATACTTTTTTTGCTAAAAACTTAAGCACTTAAACAAATAAAAAAAAAAAAAAAAAAACTATATAACTTATATAAACCCGCAAACTTATATAAAACATATTAATACCCTAGCTAAAAGTTAAACCTAGGTTTTTTAAAGCTTAAGCTTTATAAAAATATAAATAAATATTATACTTTTAAATTATTAAAGCTTTTTTTTTATATTATAATTATAAATAGTTAAAGCTATTTATTTATTTATTTATAAAGTAAATTTAAATAATTTAACTGTTTTTATTATTTAAAAACTATAATAAATTATATAAAATATTATAAAGTTAATATTAAAAACTTTTTAAAAAATATTAATATAAGCTAAATATAAATATATATTATTATATAAAAATTTAAGTTTTTTTATATAGCTATAAAAGCTACCCTACTAACTATATATAAAAAGGCAGGTATAAAGCTTTTTTTGTTATATAATTTAAGGATTATAAACTTAGTTTTAATAATATAAGTTTTTTAATAGTATAAGTTTTAAAAAAAACTTTATAATAATTAATATTAATTTATAAATTTAATAACTATTTTTTTTATTAAGCTTTTTATATTTATTTCTACTTAATATTTATATATTATATTTTTATTAAAGTTTAATATTTTATTTACTACTGCTTTTATATAAGAAAAAAATATAGCTATAAATAATGCTTTAATTTAACTAATATAAAAAAATAAAAGTTATTAAAACTAGTTAACCGTAATAATTATATATATATATTAATAAAACCCGCCCTTTTTTTATATTCTTTAGTTAATATTAAAAATACTATATTATAGCTTTGTCTTTATAACTTATACTTTATAATTATAAATATAAAAGTTAAAAAATAACCTTTTTTAATAAATAGCTTAAAGTTTTAAGCAGATTTTAATATATAAAATATATTTAATAGTATTAATAATACCTTTTATAAAAAATTAAACAGCTAAATATCTTTTATTATTGTTAAAAATATAAAAATTACTAGTAGCGGTTAAATAATAATAAATATTTTATTAGCTGCTTTATATATATAAATTTTAAAATTAAGCATAAACCTTTTAAAAATATATTCTACGCTATTAATTATTTTAAACCCTTAGTAAATATTATTTATTATAATAATTAACATATTTATTATAAAAAAAAATATATAAGTATTTTAACTATATTAAAGTTTATAATTAAGTTTATTACTTAAAGTATAACTTTTTTAAAAATACTTTAAGCTATAATATATTCCGATAAAAATATATATATTAGCTGCTTTTTAAACTAAATAAAGCTTAAAGCTATTAAAATATTTAAACTATATTTTAAAGTATTTAATAATATAATAACTTTAGTTGTTTAGTTTAAAATAATATTATTATTATATATTATTTTTATATTTAAAATATTAACGTTTTTATTTATTTATTAACTAGCGTATAAATAATAAAATAGCTAAGCATACTTTTTATTTATTATATATATTTGTTTATTTAAAACTATAACAGTAGTAAACTTAAGCTAAAGTTAATATTTTAAATATTATTTATTTTTATATAGCTTATTATATAATAATTAAAATTTATTATTAGTTTTATTAAGTTTAGCTTTATTAATTAGTTTATTATAATATAATATTAATATTTTATTTATAAACTTAAACTAATAAAAATTACTATATAATATAATAATAAATATATTTTTAAAACTATATTTATTTTATATTTATATTTATTTAAGCTATATGTTTATTTTTTATAAGTTAACTTTAAATATTATATTATATTTATTAATTATTAAAATATTAGTTGCTTGTTATATTTAATATTTTATTTTTAAAAGTTTTTTTTTTATAATAAAGTTATTATTTAAATTAAACGAATAAAAAACTATAAGTTTTAATATAGAATATATTATTGTTTTATTAATATTAGCCTTTATATAACTAAATATTATAATAAAATATATACGTTTTTATTATTTTTTATATTTTAATATTATTATTAAAGCTTTAATAATATAATTTTTTTTTATACTACTTTTGCTTAAAAAATAAAAGTATAATTATAAATAAATACTAGCGTTAATATTTTATTAATTTTTAATATTAATAATACTATTATTTTTTTTTTAATAATAGTTTATTTTATTTAAATATTATAAAACAAAATTAAAAGCTATTATTTATTTATAATTTAACTTATGTTTTTTTATTATTATTTTATTAAAATAAAACTATATAGTTTTAACATTAACTAAAATATTAAATTATATAAAAATATATTATTGTTTATAATTATATAGTTATTTTATTTATAAAATTAAAATAAAGTTTTTATTTAGCCCAAATAGCTTTTTATTAAAATTATTTTTAAAAGTAATAATAAAACTTGTTTTATTTCCGGTAAAACTATAGTTATTTTTTTCCGTTAAGTCTTATAGTATTTTTTAATTTAAAAACTTAGTTTTTACTTTTTACTGCTTAATAACGCCCTTTATTATACTAAATATTTAATTTATTCGCCTTATGTTTTTATTTTATAGTATTAATAATATTTTATAATATAAATTAAAATTATTTAACAAAAAATAATTAAGTAGCTTAAGGTATATAATATAATTAGTTTTAATATATAAATTTACTATTTATTTAAATAATAGAATTTTTATTTTTTATAACTATATAAGCTAATTTAACACGCTTTTTATAAATATAATTAATACGTCCTAATATAAAAAATTGTTAGCTTTTTTTTTGTTATTATTTTTATTAATAAACTTACGCGCTATATTTATATTATTATTATTAATATCTAAGTTATAGTTTATTTTTAAACTTTATTATTTTATATTATAGTTTATATTTTTTTTTAATTTATAAAATAAATTAAAATTAAAATAAATAAACTATAGCTTATTTAAACATTACGATTTTTTTTACTTCTATAATAATTCTAGCTTTATAATTAAAACTTTTATAAATTGCTTTTAAAATATAAATAAGCCAAGCTTTACTACTTATAATTATATATATAATATATTATTATGTTTATTAAATAATAAAATACTATTAATAATTAAAATTGCTAGTTTTATAAAACGCTAAACTTATTAATAATATTAACTATAATTTTAATTATTATTAAAACAATAACAGCTTATAAACTATTTATTTTTTAGCTTTAATATAATATAAATATAAAATATATAATTATATAAACAAAAATATTATAGCTAAAGATTTTTTATATTATAAGCTTAAAGGATATTTAAATAAATACCTTTTTTTAGCTAAAATAAATATATTTTATCTAATAATAAGTTTTTTAAAGTTTTTTTATCCAACTCGGCTACTTAACGTTAAAAGCTCGGTTAAGCTTTTATAATTTTTTAATATAAAATTAATATATAAATCTATTTTTAAATATTTTTAAAAAAATAGTATATATTATAACTAAATATATAGTTTATTATTTCGATAAAAAAAAACTTTCGGTCTAAAAATATCCTGTTTAAAATCTTTATTATTAAGCTTTTAGCTTTAAATTTTAGCTGCTATATATTTATAAAGCCTAGGTTTTTTTTAAGCATATTTAAATATATAGTAATAAAAGCTAGTTATTAAAATATTAATAACGTAAACTTTATAATATAATTAATAATATATTATATTAATAATAAAGTTTATATTTTTATAAAAATAAAAATAAAGTTATAGTTATGTTAAAGAGCTGCTGTTATTATTTTATTATATTAATTATAATAATAGTTATTTTGTTTAATATAAAGAATATTTTTATTATTAATATAAATATATAGTACTAAAGCTTATAGCTACTTAAACTAGTATTAAGTTTTTAAATAATGTTTTTTATTTTTAATGTTTTTATATTTTAAATATATTAATATATATTTATATTTTTAAATATTAGTAGTAATAAAATATATTTTATTTTTTTATTTTATTATAACTTAATTTTTTAATAAAAAATTATTATAAAGCTTACTTTATATATAACTTTTATTTATTTATTATTTTAAAATAACTTTGTTAATTTTTTTTAAAAAATATTTATTTATTTATTTAAAAAACTTTGTTAATTTTACTAGGTTATTTTTATTATATATAAACATAACAACTTGTTTAATATTTATATTATTAAAAAGCTATATTATATTATATAAATAAAACGCGCTATAGCTGTTTATTTTAATATAGCCAAAAAATTAATTAATAAAGTTAAATACTTTATTATAAAAGCTAATATTAACAATTTTTAAAAAAGATATTTTAATATATAAATAAAACTATTATATTATAGTAATAAGGTTTTAGTTTATTTTTTTTTTTAATAAAAATAATATATTATATATATAAGTTTTAAATTAGTTAAGTTACTACTAATAATATAAATATTTGCGAAGTTTTTTTTTTATTTTAATATATATAAAGTTATTTAAATTATTAAGGTTTATTATAAACTATATTATAAGTAAACTATAGCAAATAATTATATTTTAAATCTTTTAATGCTATAAAATCTTTTCTTTATTAAAAAAAAGCTGTTATTAGCTGTAAATTAATATTTTTTATAGCAGTTTTTTTATTTAAAAATTATTTATAAATATATTATATTATTTTTTAAAAGCGGTTATTTATAACTTAAATACTAAAAGCAAATTATATATTTATTAAATTAATTTAAATAAAGATTTTTTTAATTAAGCAAAGCTAATATATATATTATTACTTTTTATAAAATAATTAAATATAAAAAATAAAAAAACCGGATAAGTTATAACGTAACCCTTATATTAGTATAGCTTAATAAAAGCTTAATTAAAATATTTATTAATAACTAATATTTAAAAAATATATATAATAATATATAACTTATATTTTTAAACTAAAGTTTGTTTTTTTAATAATATTATAATTTATAAAATAATTTATAGTAATATTTATTAAGCTTTTTTATTTATATAAAAAAACTTTAATAAATATAAAAATAAAATAGTTTAAGTTATAGGTTTTTAAAAATTTATTATTAAATATAACTTAAATATATAATTAACTTTTAAAACTTGTTTTTATATATTATATTTTTTTAATATTAATAGCTTTTTTTTAATTTATTAAAAAAAAGCTAAAAAATATTAATATTATTATTAAGTTAGTTCCGCTATTAAAGCTATAATAATTATTATTTAGCTAATAAATAAATATTATAAACTAGTTTATAATAATAATATTTTTTAACTTTTTAACTAATAATTACTTAATATTATTAGCTACTATACTAGTAGTACTATTAACTACTAGTTAATTTATTAATATTAATAGTATAAAAAAAGTCTTTGTTAAATTAACAGGAGTAAATAATATAAGACCGGGTATATTAAATTTACTAAATGTTAAAAAATAGCTTATATTAAAAAAAATATAGCTAGAACGTTTAACGGCTTTTATAGCAGTATTTAATATAATAGTAATATTTTTAAAAATAAATAATAGTATTATTTTTTCTGCTGCTTTTTATATATTTTAAAATTATATATTTTTAAAAATATTTTAATATAAATAATTATTAGCGTAAAGTTAAAATAATGCTTTTATTATAATAATTTTATAAAGTTTAAAAAAAAACAATATATTTTTTTTTTATAATTTGTTTAATTTAACTTATATAACTTTAATTTTGTTTTTTATATTTTTAATTAATTATAAGAATATATTAATAATTAAAAATATATTATTAATAAAAATAAAAATATATTTAATAATTTTATAATAAAATAAATTAATAAAATAATTAGTTTTAAAATTTAAAGTAAACTTAGTAATATAACTAAATATAATATTAAAAGTTAAGAACTATTTTTTAAAAAGGCGTAAAATATTAATTTCCTCGGGCTAAAAATATTCGTATAATATTTATAGTATATTTAATTAATAATAAGCTGGTAAGTTTTTATTTATAATGTTTTTATTATATAATTTATAAATATTAATATTATTAGTTATTATAAAATATTTTTTATAATTTAAACAATATAAATTATTATAATTAAAATTTAAAAAACGCTATTATAACTTATTTTATAGCTGTTATAAAAACTATATAATTTATTTAACTATTATATTAATTTTAAAAGTTTAAATTTAGTAAAGCTAGTATTAATTTAATAATAATAGTTTAAGGTTTTAGGTTTTAGCTTAAAAGTATAATATATATTTAGTTTTTTATTTATTAAAAATAAAATTAAAATAATTTATATTTTTTAATTTTTTAATTTTAAATATATAAAGCTTATTTAATATATTTAAATATATTTTCGCTATTTCTTTTATACTGCTATTATTTAAGCTATAAATATTTAAGTTAAATATTTAAGCTATTAATAAAAAAAGGGCTAGTAATATAAAAAGTAATAATAATATAAAAAATAATAATAATATTAATTTAAAAAATATATTAATCTAGTTTTTAACTAGTTATAAAAAATAATTTAAATAATTATTAAATAAAAAAATATAAAAGGAAAATAATAAGTATGTTTTTAATATAAGGTTATTAGTAGCGGGGTATATAACAGGAGGTATATATGCTATAAATATTAATAATAATAGTATATAAGTTCAAAAACAATTTAATTTTAATTTTTATTAATTAAATATTATATTTAATAAATATTAAAATAACTATTAAAAAATTATATATATAATAAAATATATATAATTATAAAAGAATTTAAAAATATAAATTTTTTATTTAACTAAACAAAGAAACTTAAAGCTATATATATAAATAGCTTTATTTAAGATAGCTGTTTTGTTTTTTTTTATTTTTAGATTATATAATTTTAAATAAGTTAAAACTTATATAAAAATAAATAAAAGTTTTTATAATATAAAAATATTACTATTTAACTAGGTTGTTAATTATATAATATAATTATATAAATATTTTTATAAATATAAAGTTTTTTAAACTTAAGGATTTAAATTTAGTTTTAAGCTTTTATATTTATATAATAAATTATTTATATTATAATTAACAAGTTTAATTAATAATATAATAAAAAGCTATTAAAACTATAAGCTAATATTTATAATAAGGTATTTAATTATACTATAGTTATTATATAATAAAAAAGTTTATGTAACTAACTATAAAAAAAGTTTATATATTTATTTCTAAATTCTGTATTTTATACGTTATATAGCTTTATAATAACTTTAAATATAAAACGTTCAGTATATTAAAAAAGCTTTTAGCTAAAAGCTAATTTAAAATAAAAAGATTATTATATTATATTATAAAGTGGTATATAATATAAGCTTTTTTTAGTTTTATATAATTGTTTAAAATTTTTAAATTTTTTATTTATTAAAATAAACAAGCTATAGGTGTTTTTATATTGTTTTATTTAAAAAGTTAAGCTTAAAGTATATATAGTTTATATAAAAGCTGTTTAACGTAGCTTAATAAGGAATAATTAATATAAGGTTATAAAATATTATGTATTTTTTGCTTTGTTTTTTGCTTTGTTCCGTATAAAAAAATTGTAGCTATATATAACGAAGTAAAGAAATTTAATATTATAGCTTATTTTTCGACGTAAAAATTATAGTAAAAGCTTATAACTTTTAATTTTATAAATAAAAATTTATAACTATTAATAATTTATTTATGCTAGGTATAAAGCGCGTGCTAAAAGTTTATAGTTTATAAAATATAAAATAGTAAATTTAATACTGTTTATTATTTAAAAGTTTATTTATTATTAAAAGTTATAAATTATTAAATATTTAAATAAATAATAATATTTTATTAATTATAAATATAAATAATATATAAAACGTTAACTAAATATAAATTATTTTTTTACTACTTTAATAAAATTTTTTTTTTTATAGCTTAATAATAAGTTTTTTTATTTTTTTTTTTAATTTATACTTTTAATTTTAATATTTTTTATTATATTTATTTTTTTTATTATAATAATATTTATTATTTTTTTAACTTTTTTTAAAATTAAAAAATATAAAACGTTAATTTTATTTTATATTTTTTTAATATTTAAAATAAAAAAATAGTATTAGCTTGCCCGGGAGGATTAATTAATTAAATATAATAATATAACGTTATAGTTTTTTATAAAAGCTATAGTATTATTTTATAGCTTTAAATAAAAATATTTTTTAAATTATATAATAAATTTTAGTATTTTTTATATTATTTATTATTAAAAAAACTTAATAACTTTAATTTTTAAAAATAATATAGTTTTTATATAAAGTTTATATAACTTATAAGTTATTTTAATTAAAAAAAACTATACTAAGCTATTTTAAACTAATATAATATAATAGTAAATTATAACTTTTTAATAAAAATAAGTTTAAATATATATATATAAGTTTTACTATAATTTATAAACTAATAATTAATAGCTTAGGTTTATAATAGTTATATTTATTTGCTATAATAAAATAAAATATTTTTTATTTATTTATTAGTTAAATTAATAAAATTTTAACCTAAAAAAGGTTAAACTTAGACTTTATAGCGTTAGCGTTGTTTTTAAAAATAAGGATTTTTTTAAAAATTAAGTATTTTTTCCAGCGGGGTAAAAATATTAAAAAGGTTTGTCCTTTTCGAGGAGCTTTTAAAATATTTTTATTTTTATTTTTTAATATTAAAGCTAAAAAATAATTTAAATTTTTTTTAAATAATTAAAAAGAATTAGTTTTATTTACTGGTTAATTAGTATATATTATAAGTAATATTATTAAACAGCTTAAAAATAAATATATTTAAAAGTTTAAGTATAAAAAGCATACGCTTATATAATATAGCTTTATTTATATTATTTATTTAAGTAAAAAATTAAAGCTTTTTAATTTTTAAAGTAATAATATAAAAATTAACCCTGTAATAGTTGTTTTATTAATAAGGACTTAGTATTTTAATAAGCGGTTATTTATAAAGGTTTAAATAAAAGTAGTAGGTTTTATATAAAGTAAATATATAGCTATTTTTTTAAAAAAAGCTAATAATTTATTTACTAAAAAAAAGTTAACTATTTTTAATAATATTAAATTTTTAAATATTAAAAATATATTAAAAATAAATACTTTAAAAAATATAATAATTATAGCTTTAG